>OU342746.1:122595371-122902172 GCA_910589775.1 Avena eriantha
ATCATCTGCCTAAGTTGCACATGCAAGGAAAATATGCCTTAGTCGTCAACCCACTTATTGACGGCTATGGTTTCTCCAAGACTCTCATGGACGGTGGTAGCAGCCTCAATATTCTGTATGTCGAAATGCTACGCCGGATGCGAATCTCAGAGACCCAGCTGAATCACATCTCTGTGATCTTTCATGGAGTTGTCCCAGGAAGACAAGCCAATTCCCCGGGAGAGATCACTTTGGATGTTACCTTTGCAACTCCAAAGAACTATCGGACGGAAGCACTTTCCTTCGAAGTGGTCCCATTCAAGAGAACGTACCATGCTATATTCGGACATCCGGCTTATTGGGCTTTTATGGCTCGTTTGTGTTACATTTACAATATGCTGAAAATTCCAGGTCCCAACGCCTTAATCACCATCAGGGGAGACCTGAAGAAAGCGCGAGAGTGTGAGGATGGAAATGTTGCCTTTGCTGAAGCCGTGCTGCACGCCCAGGAGTACTAGGAGATCAAGAAGACCATAGATCCATCCGAGATGCCCGCAACAAAGAAGGAGGTGACGCAGCCAAATCCGGAGTTCAAGGCATCGGAAGAGACGAAGAAGACGCTATTGAAGGATGATGACCCCTCCAAGGTAACCCAGAAAGGCGTAGGCCTAGATGGCGCATAGGAAAGTGCGCACGTCAAGTTCCTCCAAGCAAATGAAGATATCTTCGCATGGCAGCCATCTAACATGACCGGAGTACCTAGCGAACTTGCCGAGCACTCACTAAACATACAACCGAACGCTAAACCCGTAAAATAGTCCCTACAATGTTTTGGCAATGTAAAGAGTAAGGAAATATCTAAGGAACTAGCCCGGCTCGAGTTAGCCGGATTCATCGAAGAGGTCATCCATACTGATTGGTCGGCCAACCCTGTAATGGTCCCTAAAAAGGACACCACTGATTTAAGGATGTGTGTTGATTATACTGCCTTGAACAAGGCTTGTCCCAAACATCCGTTCGCTCTGCCTAGAATTGATCAAGTTCTTGATTCTACGGCAGGCTCGGAACTCCTCTATTTTCTCGACGCATATTCCAGTTATCACCAAATCCGGATGAAGGAATCGGATAAAATCAAAACTTCATTCATAACCCCCTTCAGAACCTTCTGTTTTGTTACGATGCCCTTTGGGCTCAAGAACACAGGAGCTACGTACCAGCGCACTATGCAGCATTGCCTCCATGACCAAATCGGACGCAACATACATGCATATGTGGACGACATTGCGGTGATGTCCAAAAAGAAGGAAACACTAATTTCTGACTTGGAGGAAACGTTCGCCAATCTACGAAAATATAACATAATGCTTAATCCTAAGAAGTGTTTCTTTGGAATCCTAGCCGGAAAATTGTTAGGTTTCATCGTGTCTCAAAGAGGCCTAGAGGTGAACCGAGACAAGATCAAGGCTATACTCAATATTTCCAGGCCAACTCGCCTAAAGGACATTCAAAGACTAACTGGTTGCATTGCTGCAGTCAGTCGGTTTGTAAGCCGGCTCGGAGAAAGAACCGCACCACTTTACATGCTCCTAAAAAAGACCAAAAAATTCATTTTGACTCATGAAGCTAAAGCTGCACTACAAGACTTGAAAGAAGTACTCTCGTATGCTCCTATCCTTGCAACACCGGAACCAAGGGAACCGATGTTGCTCTATCTCGCTGCGAAAAACAGGGTCGTCAGTGTCGTCATGGTAGTGGAGTGGCTAGAGGGAAATCAGGAACACCTGGTGTAGCGTCCGACTTACTACCTCAGCGAGGTCCTAACTGAATCGAAATAGTGGTATCCACACTATCAAAAGCTGGCTTATGGTGTGTTTTTTGCATCCCGTAAGTTACGGCATTATTTTTAGGAACACCCAATTACCATGGTGAGCACAACTCCCATGAGAGATATAATCAACAACAGCGAGGCTATAGGACGCGTCGCAAAATGGGGCATAGAGCTTTAAGCTTTCGAAATTGAGTATAAACCTCGAACAGCAATCAAATCCCAAATCCTTGCTGACTTTGTTGCTGATTGGACAGAGACAAAGGAGAATATGACCCTCCCTGAGTCGGAATATTAGACCCTATATTATGACGGGTCTAAGGCTCGAGGGGGCTCGGGGGCTCGCGTGGTGCTCAAATCACCCCAAGGAGATAAACTTCTATATGTGTTCCAAATCCACTTCACGGTGACAAATAACATTGTCGAGTACGAAGCACTGCTACATGGAATCCGGATTGCTAAGGATATCGGCATCCGATGTTTGATGTGTTATGGAGATTCGAATCTTGTTGCTCAACTAGTGTCGGATATTTGTAATGCAAATAAACACATGGCAACATATAAATTTATCGTGGATGATCTATTTAAATCGTTCAAAGGGTTTGAGGTTCAACACATCCCTCGAGCAAAAAATGAGGAGGCAGATGCATTATCTCGAATAGGCTCTGCACGGAAACAGGTCCCGAATGGTGCTTTTTTAGAGCACCTCAAAGTTCCCTCTATAAAAGAAGTAGAGGAGGAATATCCGACCAAATCCGTCTCACCTTTAGTAGCAGTTCTGGCTGTAATTCCCAATTGGACTCAACCCTACCTTGATTACTTCGTAGATGGCAAATTACCCAAAGACGAGGTTCTGAGCCAGCAGATCGTCCTACGAGCAAAAGCCTATACTATAATTAGTGGTGAGCTCTATAAGCGGAGTGTGTCTAGGGTCTTTCAGCGCTGCGTATCTCCGGAAGAAGGAGTGGAAATCTTAAGAGAAATCCATGAAGGCGAGTGTGGTCACCATGTTGCAGCCAAATCTTTAGTGGCAAAAGCTTTTCGACACAGTTTTTTCTGTCTTACAGCCAAGGCAGATGCCGAACGGTTGGTCAAGACATGCAAAGGTTACCAAAAATACGCCAAACAAGCTCATGTTCCGGCTAATCAGCTGTGAACAATACCCATAACATGGCCTTTTGCGGTCTAGGGGCTTGATATGGTAGGACTGTTTAAACAGGCTCCAAGTGGATTTACTCACCTCTTAGTGATGGGGGATAAATTCACCAAATGGATTGAGGCTAAACCCGTCACTAGTTGTGATGGAGCAACAGCCAAAAGATTTATCGAGGATGTTATAATCCCGTATGGTTATCCGCATAGCATTATCACGGATAATGGGAGTAACTTCTCTATGGGAGAGCTTACCGAATTCTGCAACGAACAAAATGTACGGCTTGACATTGCGTCAGTCGCACATCCGCAAGCTAATGAACAAGTCAAAAGAGCAAATGGTTTAATCCTACAAGGCCTAAAACCAAGACTCGAAGCACCACTATGACGTGCTGTGGGGGCTTGGGCAAAGGTATTACCCTCTGTAATATGGAGCTTGCAAACAACTCCGAACAGGTCAACCGGATACACACCTTTCTTCTTGGTCTATGGTGCTTAAGTAGTTCTTCCTAGTTATTTGATTCACAATTCTCCTAGAGTTGCCGCGTATATCGAAGAGGATGCCGAGATTTCTCGACATTTAAAATGATCTCGACTTAGTCGAAGAAGTTTGCGTCGTAGCTGAAATGAGATCAACAACCTATCAGTAGAAGTTACGCAAGTATCATAGCCAGAGAATCAGAAACCGGTCTTTCAATAAGGGTGATTTCGTTCTCTGGCTTGTGCAACAAAGAAAGCACAAACTTTCCCCGGTATGGGAAGGGCCTTTTTTGGTTAGTCGAGTATTGCACAATGGTTCATACTACCTAACTGATATGTGGCCAGTCAAAGAAAGACCTGCTACTAAGAAGAGAAAGAGAGATAGAGGCAGTACAAATCCGGAAGAATTAGACAGACCATAGAATATTGCTCAGCTACCTCCCTTTTATTCTTAGTTTATCCTTCTTTATAATCATATATGTGTACATGTTCAAAAAGAAATAAAGTATTGGTTGCCTCAATTTTTTCTGAGAAGTTTTAACCATCTTATTTCCGAATGATCGTGTCACAGTCGAAAATCCCAGAATACTTGAAAGTACTTAATGCTCATGCTTGTTCTGGTTTAGATTTCCAATTCTAAAATTGCTACCTTTGGGTATAAGTTTAAATTGTATAGTTTGTGCTTTGGTTATTTGTCTGATTGTCGGATGCGGGTATTTTTCGAGTAGTGAATTGTTGGTATTGGAAGCCGGCTTTGTTTCTGAGTTTAAACTGGTTTAGCAATTGAGCTCCGTTGCTCAGCAAAGTTTCTGTGCTAAAGGATGGCCGGCTCACGAAAGGGATGAGGCGGAAAACAAGATAAACGAAAAGTGCAGATAAAAACACAAGTGCTTATGCAAACATTTCAGGCACATAAACATTTAAGCCAAAAGTGCGGAATAGATAAAATAAAACTTGGCACTAGCAAAAGTATCATACTACTTATGTACAAATCCATAATGTTTTCAGAATAACACAATTGGTCTTTCTAATGCTCTATGATGCAGGGGAAGAGGTAGGAGTTGCCGGCTCGCTGGATACATCAGCCTCGCCCTGATAACATTCCGAGATGTTCAAATTTGATGCGGTTTGTTCATCATCGGAAACTTCGGCTGTTTCTTCGGAAGGCCGAGGTGGCGTGTCCACGCGGGTGAAGAAAGGAGTGTCATAGCTGGTTAAGTCAGCTAGGTGACACCCATATCCGGCACATGAGTCCATGATAGCCTTGATGTCTTGCTCCTGTCCATCTTCATCCACTTTGCAGTACCCTCTGGTTACTTGCCAGATTTCCATGTTTCCATGGTGGCTCATAACCATGGTAAGAGCGTTCTGTGCTGCGGTTCGCTCGTAGGACATGTTCTAGTCCTGGACGAGTTGCGGCATATCCTTGGCCTTGTCTCGCACTTCAAAGCCGGACATGCTATGCATATCCGGAACCTTGAGAACTTTGCCAATATCTTCGATGGATTGGTGGAAGTCCTGAAGTTGATCGCCGACTTGTGTAAGCCAGCTGGTGCGAGACTCGGCAGAGGCTGAGTCCAGTAAGTTCAGAGGACCTATGCATGTAATGCAAAATGGTTAGTACAAGAAATCTGATATCAAAAGAGTCGAAAGATGCAGACAAGTTAGAAAGATGGAAACATATCAAAGAGGACATCATCGACTTTGGTCTTCTCCTCTCGAAGACTCTAGAGTTCAGCCCGGAGTGCTTCGGTGATATCCCTCTCTCTGAAATGGTCATTGCTGAGATCCGAGATCTTCTTATCTTGGGACACGATCTTACGATCGCGTTCCTCGGTGGCCATGGAGGAGGATTCGAGAATTTGAGCAATGCTCTTCTCATGATCCACCTTAAGCTTATCCAGCTCTTGGCGGAGATCCTTGTTTTCCACCAACAAGGTCTTAAGATTCTTGTCCTCTTCAATCATTGCACAGGACTGCTTCACTAGTGATGGAGTCAAAAGAATAATAGTTGAACAAGAATTCGACTATGAAATCAAAGGCAAGGTTTGAGTACTGAAATGATTACCTTCAGCCTCATCCCTGGATACTTTTAGTTGAGCATTTTCAAGTCGGAGAGCTTTGATCTCTTTCCGCTTGTTGTAGATATTCCTCAGTAATTCCTGGTTATATGAATTAACTTTATGTAAGTCAGAATACCTAGAGTCAGAAGTCTACTAAAGACTCGGGCTAATATTGTAACTAATATCAGCACGAGCCTTGGGGCCTACACTAGTTCATTCTTTGGCATCCTAAAGAAAGCATAAACCCAGATTGTCTATCCAACTTCATGCTTGGGGGCTAGAGGATATGATATAAAGTAACATAAAGAAATATGTGGGTTGGAATTCTGACTTACATGTTGTTCGTGTGTGAGCTTCCTCAAGAACATGTTCACCTCAGTTGTAACCTTCTCAGCAAGGGTGAACGGGATCACTAGTGGAGGTGGTTGAAATGGATCGTATGGGCACCTAGAGGGGGGGTGAATAGGTGCTACACCAATTTTTAATACTTTTCCAATTTTAGGCTTAGCACAAAGGATAAATTCCCTAGATAAACTATTAGGTGGAATTTTCCTATATGCAAACCTATCTACTAGCGAGTAAAGAGCGAGTGGAAGAGGAATGGGTAAACCGAAGTGAAGCACGTGGAGACACAGGATTTGTTTGACCGCAGTTCCTTCCTTGTTATGGGAAGTACGTCTACGTTGGAGGGCTGGGCAGTACTAAGACCACCACGCCACAATAGGCCTCATCCTGTTCTCCGATGGATCTCGCCACCAAAGGCCTGATCCACCTTTGCACTATAGGTACCCTTCGAGGCGGGCACCGGCGCCTTTACACAACTAGTGGGGCAACAACTCCACAACAACTTGGAGGCTCCCGAAATGACAACAAGCTGCCACAAGAACAAAGTTATCAAATACAATAAACAAGATCTAGGTATTGACAAGAATACTAGATCAGGGATTTCTCCAAGTGAATGGAGAGGAGTTGAAGCGCTTGATTCGTGATGATGATGGACTTCTCCTCCTTCAATTCCCCCAAAGATCAAGACCTTCGGGTGGTTGAAGTGGGAGATAGAGAATGAGAGCTTTTGCACAATATCTGGACAATTTCGAATGAATCAAGAGTTCTGAACATTGGGGAAGAAGGGGTATTTATACCCCCTTCCGAAACTAGCCGTTGGACACTTTGGGGGCCGGATTTTCTGGCCCAAGTGAGGGCCGGACTATCAGGCCTAGGGAAAACACCACCCCAGACTCGGAATATCCTGTAGATAATCCGCCCCTTATCAGAGCGTCGCGCCGAGCTTTCCCTTGATCAACTTCTGGGGGCCGGATTATCCGGTCCTATGTGAAGGCCGGATTATCCGGCCTGGGGAGGAAAAACCGCCCCAGTTCGGATTTTCCGGGAGAAAATCCGACCAGATACCGAGCGACGTGCCTTGGCTCTCTTTGCTCAAAAACTGGGGGCCGGATTATCCGGCCCATGTGACATCTGGATTATCCGGTCTAGGGATAAAAAACCGCCCCAGTTTGGATTTTCTGGGAGAAAATCCGACCAGATACTGAGCGACGCGCCTTGGCTCCCTTTGAGCAGTGAGGTAGGCCGGATTATCCGGCCCTTGGTGGGGCGGATAATCCGGCCCCCCTCAAAGCTTCCTGCACACTTAGCGCACATGACTAATCTCCACAATATTGATATCTAACAGTCAAAACGTAGGAAAACATGAAATGTTCTTTCAATCTCCCCCTTTTTGGTGTTAGATGACAATACCAGGATTTGCAGGAGAAAGTCACAAGACAAACTGTAATAACTATGAAAGAGACTCCCCCTCAATGTGTGCATAATAGAATTTGCATTGGAATACAAATGCACACAAATAGGTGAATCTATTCCATAGACATATGAGCAACATAAACATACCACCGAGGTAGAGGGAAGGCATCCTTTGACATAAGCCACAATCATTACCGGATAACCAATATAAGCGCCTTCCATGATAAAACCTCCAGCAATAGGACATGAATAGATAGCTCCATAAGCATAATCCATGAGATGAAATCCATAGGCATAATAATCTAGACAACCACATAGAGTCTCAAACAACCACAAACCACAAATTTAAAGTTCAAAATTTAAAGTTCAACGCTAAATGGGCATAAAGAAAAAGACGAATAAAAAATGCAAGTGCTTATGCCCGACCCATGCAAATCCACGGACATCCTAATAGAACTACTTCTCCCCCTTTGGCATCGAGACACCAAGAAGGGAGATTAGCAATGCTAGCGCCCCACGGGATCACTCGTAGTCCTCGTCCTCGTCCTCTTCCTCATCTTCATTATCATCCTCATCATCATCTTCAAGCTCCTCAGTGCACCTTCCTCATCCTCATCATCATCAGCAGGCGCAGAGGGGAACAAGTGACGCTCCAGCTCAGCATAGTTCAACCCGGAGGAAGAGTTCCACCGAGCATATGCAGTGGGAGGTGTAGGAGCCGGAGGATCACCCGAAGCAACGGACACATGGTGGAGAATGAGCTGCTGGGAGTGAGCCAACTCATGGCGCTACTTGTATGCCTCGTACTGACCCTTGCGCGTGTCCACGCCCATGCAGAGTATGTTATGCTGGAACCAGTTCAGCTGCTTGATCTCACGGGCAACAGGAGGCACAGGGGGCCGGCGAGCATCCCTCATGAGGCCCTTAGGAGCAGAGGAGGGGTGAGAGGTCTTCTGAACCTTGGTGTAGATCTTCTTGGCCTTGTGCACCGAGTCGATGTGGAACTCCTCAGCAGGAAGCAGGTCCCGGATGAGCATCATAATGTAGGGTGCATAGGGAATGGACAGACAGTTGAACATAGAATCACACAGCTCATGGTAAATGAAGTCCATGACATCCAGCTTGTACTGCACTGACTCGTCCTCGCAAGAGGCAACCTCATGAGAAAATTGAAGTAGCTGAACAAGGTGACCACAGATGCTATCATTGTTGCCCCCACTCAGAGTAATGGAGTCATGGAAGAGACCCACTAAGGCAGCATAAATGGGAGCAAGGCCAGCCAGAGTGCCCATAATGCCATTGTCCAAAGTGCAAGGAGAGAGAGCTGCATCTTTGTTGGGCTTCAGCTGGGTGATGATGCGGTGGCCAGTGGCTCTATCCCTGATGCAGAAAGAGTATCCAAGAACCTTAGCAAACACGTGAAAATCAGTAGTCATAGGCCTGTCATGAGTCATCCACTTCATAGTGCGACGCTCATCCCCACAAATAACCAAAGTGGAGAAGAACTGCTTCACCACCTCAGAGTCAAAAGAGCACTGGAGGTGCAGCCCCATCCTCTCAGCCACATACATCGCATCCACAAGATGAGCCTTCTCCAAAGCATCAACAAGTACCAGTGGGTGCATAGGCCTAATGTTCAGCCTGGCATACACATCTTCATAGATGCCCTTCTGTTCTGCACACCAAAAACGAGTATCCCCCAGATCATCATCACGAGGCAGCTCAGCAAACAAGTCACGGTGACGGATGGTGGAAAAGGAGACCGCATCCAAAGTCCTGTAGTTGATCTTGGACTCCTTGCCCTTCCTCTTGGACACCCCCTTCCTAGTCCTCTTTGCTTGTTCAGCCATGCGCTTCTCTTCGTTCTTTCTTCTCCTCAACTCAACTTCGTCCACTAAGTTACCCTGTCCGTCGTCCCGAAAGTATTTGGCGCGAGGGCGGCGCTTGTAGGTCTTGGGAACACTGGAACCACCTATGAGGAGAATAAGGGCGATAAAAAGGGGATAAGCATACACACAAGTCCAGGAGAAAGCATGGAAAAAGTAGTCAAAAAGTTCATAGTACAAATCTACGCAATGCATACTCCATAGTGAAACTGACTCAGAATCGAATCTGTCAGGCCGGAATATCCGGCCTGGCCAGGGGCGGATAATCTGTCCCTGGCAGAAAATTTTGATTTCACCTAGATTGAATGCAAAAAAGTAGATCAGGCCTAGAAACTGCAAGACTACGATTTCTATGTGAAAACACATCCTTCTAGACAACGTTCCACCCAACAAGTAACACATCTAGCCAAAGATGGGGAGAGAGGGAGTTACCCTCACTCATTGGAGGAAGAACGCGGAGGAGAAGGTACCCGGAGGCGTGGAGAAGAAGATCCGGGGAGGCCCGGAAAATCCGGTGGCCAGAGAGGCTCCAGGGAGGGTGGGGGACGGCAGGCTACGGCTGAGGAGGAGGAGAGGGTTGGGGGAGAAGTGCTGCTCGTTATGAGCCCTTCCCCCCGATACCTGCCCTTTAAGATGAAATCCGCCAGAGCCGGATTATCTGGCCTACACTTGGGCCAGATTATCCGGCCTCAAATCTAGGATTCTGTTGTACATAGAACCAGGCTCACGCGTCCCCAAACAACACCCCCACAAGGTGTACAAGGGACTTGTGTGCTAGAATAGATGGCTTAGGGGTAGGGAAAGGCTTAGGATTAAGAGAGCCAAACTGAGATGGTACTAGACACTGAAAATAGCAATCCAAATCAAATAAAAGCCATGATTGAGTGTGATTCCCATAAGAACATGAGATACCAAAGAACATCCAAAAAGAGACAATTCTCCTCAAGGGAGAGGGCGGTGGCCGAGGCCACCTTGTTGGAGTGTATGGTGTGACACCGCGAAGATATATCTTGGGTTCATGACCAATACTCATCAATAAGCTCACATATCACAAAATGATATTAAGAGAAATGATTTATCTTGCTTTTGGCATTATGGGGGAGGGTTAGCCTAGTGAGTTAGGACCACACTCCCCCTATATCCATGCCCACACCTAGACCAAAGAAGGATTGAGATGTACAAGTGAGTGCATGAGTAATCAAGACAAGCTCCTGGAATCAATGATATTTAGCTCATTCCTCAAATAGAAGAATCTTGCTTCATCAAGTGGCTTTGTAAAAATATCCGCAAGTTGGTTCTTCGTGCTCACAAAGGAAAGATCAATATCGCCGCGAGCAACATGGTCTCGAATAAAATGATTCCAAATCTCAATATGCTTCGTCCTTGTGTGCTGAACAGGATTGTACGCAATTTTGATTGCACTTTCATTATCACATAAAAGAGGCACTTTGTCAAAACGGACACCATATTCCTTTAAAGTTTGCCTCATCCACAATAGTTGAGTGCAAGCGCTAGCAGCAGCAACATATTCAGCTTCGGCGGTTGAGAGAGATATACAATTCTGCTTTTTAGATGACCAACATACGAGAGATCTTCCCAAGAATTGACAAGCTCCAGAAGTGGATTTCCAATCATCCTTATCACCAGCCCAATCTGAGTCAGTATAACCACATAAAGAGCAATTGGAGCCCTTGGGATACCAGAGACCAAAGTTAGGGGAATGAACCAAATATCGAAAGATCCTCTTGACCGCCACTAAGTGGCTTTCTTTAGGAGCTACTTGATACCTTGCACACACCCCCACACTCAACACTATATCGGGTCTAGATGCGCAGAGGTAAAGAAGAGAACCGATCATGGACCGGTATACCTTTTGGTCCACATCTTTACCATGTGGGTTAAGTTCAAGATGACATTTTGTTTGCATCGGAGTGGCGACACCATTTAGATCCGTCATCTTGAATCTCTTGAGCATGTCTTGGATGTACTTTTCTTGATTAATAAAGGCTCCTTCTCTAAGTTGCTTGACCTCAATCCAAGAAAGAACCGTAATTCCCCCATCATGGACATCTCAAACCTGTCAGTCATAAGCTTTGAAAATTCATCATTAAAAGCTTTATTAGTAGAACCAAAGATGATATCGTCTACATATAGTTGGCATACGAAGAGCTCCCCCTTAACCTTCTTAGTAAAAAGAGTGGGATCGATTTGCCCAACTTTGAAGCCACAATCTAACAAAAGCTCTTTAAGGTGCTCATACCACGCACATGGGGCTTGTTTAAGGCCATAGAGTGCCTTATCCAGTTTGTAGACATGGTTCGGAAAGTTAGGATCCTCAAACCCCGGGGGTTGCTTTACGTATACCAACTCATGTAGAGGACCGTTAAGGAAGGCACTCTTGACGTCCATTTGCTGCAACTTAAAATTGTTATGGGCAGCATAAGCAAGAAGGATACGGATGGACTCAAGGCGAGCCACTGGAGCATAGGTCTCGCCGAAGTAAATGGCCTCAACTTGGGAGTAACCTTGTGCCACAAGTCTTGCCTTGTTCCTCACAACAATGCCATTCTCGTCTTGCTTGTTTTTGAATATCCACTTGGTGCCGATAACATTGCGGCACTCTTTGGGTTTCTCCACGAATTTCTAGACTTTGTTGCACTGGAAAATATTCAATTCTTCATGCATAGCAACAACCCAGTCTGGGTCTTCAAGAGCTTCAAAGACCTTCTTAGGTTCCACCATAGAGATATGAGCTTGATGCTCACCAAAACTGGCCAATTCTCTTCTTGTAGAAACCCTTCGTCGAAGATCACCAACAACCTTGTCGAGAGTGTGACCCCTCAACTCAAGGTTTCGATCAGCTCGAGCCTTGCGACGAAGTTCAATAAGTTTGTTGTCTCTTGGAGGAGTAGATTCATCACTTGAATCTTCATTGGAAGCATTTACTCGACCCAGATCAGGAACTGGAATATCAGCAGCAGGTGGTGGTGACGCGTGCCCTTGAGGTGAGTTAGTAGCCGTAACAGGAGGCTGCTAAACTGGAGATTCAGGGCCGGATAATCCGGCCGATGGAGAGGCGGATAATCCGGCCTGGGAGTATTTCTAGTAGCTTCATCAGGAAGCCTGGGCTTGCTTGAACCGGCAAGGGGCCGGATAATTCGGGGCTTGCCGGAAAATCCGTCCTGGAGCTTGCGTTGCTATCTTCACCACTAGGAGCAATATGGTCAGCTGGAGCGGGGTGGCCGAATAATCCGGTGTCCACCGCATAATCCGACCTAGAGTTTTCTGGAACAGCTTGACCTTCAGCAGTTGATGGAGATGGTGCAGAATTTGCTCCCGTGGTGGGAACTTGTTGGGCATGTGTAGATGTAACAGCCTCGGACCCTACGCCCACAGATCTCATGTATCCCCATCCCTGGAATCTCTACACCGCGTGATCGTTGCCAACATCATCTGTCTCCTCCACCCAGTATCCATCTTGCGAATACACATGTTCATCTGAATCAAACAATTTATCGTGTGAGACCCTAGGGGTACTCAGCAAGTCTTTATGCCTCTAAAGGGGACATATACCTGGGGTGACGCAATTGTAGCAAAAGATAATAACTAACAAATCTATAGATACTCGCTAACCATCCGCATAACCAATGATAGGCGGATGTCCGTTAATTAGAAACAATAGTTATAACAGTATAAAGTAACATATCCATCTTCCTTCTCGCTTACCAACGACAAAGCGCATGAACAAACCATCCGTTGGCAGTTTTATTAACCATTCCATGAGTATTGCACTAATTACTAATCAGTTATTTAGTCAAATTAAAAGCGGTACTTTAGTTATACTTGTCTATGATCGAGAAACTGTGCTCCATGTCGTCCATAACCGCGGACACGGCTTTCAGAAAGATTTACCCTGCAGGGGTGCACAAATAGCAACACACACACGATCGACCTCGGAAAAACCAAATCAAAACCCAACGAGGCTTTCACGACAAAGCATTCACAGGATTCATAAAATATTTAAAGGGGCCACCCCATTAAGCTACCCGCAACAAAGTTGGCCGGCTCCGAGACGGACCCAAGGTTTGTGTCAATGGTTGTAAACGACTGGGAACCCGAAAGTGTGACTGGGCTTGTCGATACCGCGAAAACATTCCACGAAAACAGTACAGGTGCTCCATGCACAATCTTAAATAAAGCAGTAAAGCATGGCATAGGTACAGGATAGTAAAAAGCCCCAAACTACTTTGTGGCCCCAAGAAATAAAGTACAAATCAAGCTCATGCAAAGGGGGATACATAGAGTCTCCCGTATGTGGATAGTGCGAATAGTCAAGGAATAGGAATGAAGTACTCGGGGTCCTACGGGACACAAGTGAGCATGAAAAACCAAATAAAAGATATTGCCAACCGGTGCCTCTTTCATTAGTTATCTCATACTACTCAGGTTAAGTTGTTTAGGTACCTCGTTATCCATCAGACTCTCACATACCCGGCTCGAACTACTCCTGTAGTAATATCTCATGGGATGGAGGAACAAGCTCGGTGGGGTTTAAAAGTAAAGGCTATGCTGTACTTGGGATTCAATTTAATGCAATCGCGACTCAATGATGCAAGAATAAGATAGAAGCAATAGGTACTATATGTATGCAAGCATGTGGTAGTGCTTGCCTGGCAGCTCAGTTGAAGCGAGAGATGGATCTGGGTAGTAATCCTGGGATTCCTGATATTTCCCCTGCTCGGCGTCTATTCGAAAGAAGAACCAAACAAACAAGGGCCAACATAAATAAAGTGCACAAGCATGTAAATAAAATGCAACAAGCAACCAAGCATGCCATGATGAATGATGCACAATTTACATGAAAATAATGTAGCATGGCAACGGTAAGGTGTGGGGACAAGAATAAATCATTTTATTAAGTATTTGGCCAAGTTTTATTACCATAAAAAGTTCTGATTATTTAATATTTATATGATGCATGCCTCAATTCATATCATGGAATGCGTAGTTAGAACGGGCTCATCGCGCTGATCGATTTAGACATATTATTTGTCAAATTTGGAGTTATAGAATTAAAGTTATTAATTAATTAAGAAAAGGCATTTTATTGCAATTAAACAATTTCGAAAATTTAAAATAGAAAAACATTATTTTGAATGGCATATTTGAATTCCTCACATTTTTCTGATTCGAAAACATATATTATTTGTATTATTTGGATCTATCAATTAAAAGTTATTTAAAACTGGATTTGAAATCATATTAATCATTTCTGAAAACATTTTTATTTAAACAGAGAGAGGCAGACTTTTTATACACCAGCAGAAGCTAGCCACTACAGCTGACGGGTGGGGCCTGTGCTGAGCTGGCAGAACTACGCGCGGCAGAGATTTTCTCACTGCGGGGTTGTCTAGCCGGAGTGACAGACAGGTGGGGCCGACGGTATCGCGGGGCCACGCACGGGCATGCGAACTAGGCGTGGCCACGTGGTGCAGATGGGGACTGCGGGTTGAGAACCCAAAAAGCGCGGTACCTTTTTGTTAAAGTGCAACCGCGGATGACAGGTGGGCTAGGAAAGGACTGCGGGTTGAGCAAACAAAAACGCGAGGGGGTAACTCTAAAACAGCCCCGTGCTACTGTTGTTCTTCTCGTGTTTGTCTGGCGAAACTGAAGACGCGGACAGGGCGTGGCGGGGACTCGATCTCGCGACACGGCCCGTGTGTAGGTGGCTGCTACCGCTGGGACTGGCTCGGGTTGGTGATGGGAAGCGACGGCGCGGCTAGGTGAGGTTACTGTGGCGCAACGACAGGAAGGCGAACGCGAGCGCGGTGCATAGAGAGCGCTCGACGGAAGGATCCATGCGACCAGGAAGAGATAGACAGGGGAAGATGTCTGGGAGGCGCAGAGTATCACCGCGGGTATGCTGGTGGTGGCGGATCGGGACGGAGCGCAGGGGATCGGCGTGGAAGCTGGCGCCCGCGTCTAGGGTTTTGCTCGGACTCATCGGTCCACAGCATGTACAGGGCCTCCTCCTCTCGTCGCCGTGTACTGGGGTGATGCAGGTGCTCGCCTGGGTCTTCCCAATGCCAAACGCCTCGCCCACCTCCTTGTGATGGTGGTGGGAAGAAGGAGCCGATGTGAGGTTGTCGGGGATGGGAGAGAGAGGGGTAGTGGCAGGTGGGGATCTTGGTGGTGAAGGGCAGCGATGGGCAGAGCCCTGGGGGAGATCTGAGACTGCAAGGTAGAGGATGGAGTAGATAAGGGCAAGGGGAAGGTGCACATGGGGCTCGGGTGGGAAAGGTGGCGTGCACCTTTCTCTCCTCTCTCGGTCGGTGGACCAGGGGAGGGTCGAGGCTGGCTGGGGCTACGGCTCGGGGTGGCACGGTGCAGGGGCTCGGTGGGGTAGCTTGGCAGTGAGGAAAAGAGAGGGAAAGTAGGGGGAGGTCTCGGCTAGGAGGTGTCGAGCAAGGGGCTCGGCCTAGTAGCTAGGTTAGGCTGATGGGGTTGGGGCCGAACCAAAGCCACAAGGCTGGTGGTGGCCTCGGTGTGGGGAGAGGGGAATGGTGAGGGGAGTGTAGCTAGGTTTAGAGAGAGTTTAGGTTAGGGCTTTTGCTTAGGCTAGGATGGTTAGGGTTTAGGGTTTGAGCTAGGTAGGGTAGAATAGATAGAATATGAATTTGAATGATTCGAATGGGTATGCCTCAACAAAAACAAAACCATCTATCCAAGATTGAGGGGTGGAGAAGGGGCCTTGCATGATTGATGAGGGTGATGGAGTGAGGTTTGGGGTAGGCTTATGATGTGCACAAGGTTATGGTTAGAAGAGAGCAAGAGGGTAGCTAGAAGAGACATAAGATGGCCAAAGAGAGAGTGAGCTAGAGAGGGTTTGTGTAAGAGCAAAGGAATAGAGCTAAAGAGAAAAGGAATGCTCCACTCAAAAATCCAAGAAAAACCCAAAGAAAAGAAGATGGTAGTGATCATGCATGGCCCATGCATGAATAGTAAATGCGATGTTTATTATTGTGAAAACAATTGTAAATGACCATGGGCATTTATTAACACATGCATTTCCAAATATGGAATTAAGGCCAAGCCAAAAGAGTAGGGTTGGTGTCCCATGTGGAGTAGATGGAATATGCTCATATTTGAATATAATTTGTACATGCTAGTGTGTATGTCCCTCTAGATGCATAAATATCCTCAATATATTCCAACATGAGCATACATTCAAAAACAAACCATATGGAAGCTTGACAGGGAATTCTACTCGCATATCATGCAAAGGTGGCCATGTGGCTCTCCACATATCAATATTATGAAAACAACGTGATACATATATGGGATCATGTGGAAGTAGAAGTGGAGCCATCTTAAATATATGTGAGCTAGACAAGAGCCAAAAGAAGTGCAAAATCCCACATATAGTTTGGATGGTGGGATTATGGGGTGGTGACAAAGAAAGGTGGTGGAGTTAAGAAAAGATATGCCCCCAACTCAACTTGGGAATCAAGCATCCATCAAGAACCAAATATGATGTATCAAGAGGCAAATACAATTAATAGTGCATATGAGATAAGAACCAAATGAAAAAGGGTTTTATATGATGCTCAAATGCAATGTGGCATGATGACATGAGCATGATATAATGATGATGCAACAATTATATGTAGGAAGTAGCATTTTATTATTAGACCATGTAGCATTATAGATGTTAGACAGATGGGATGCTACAACTCTCCCCCACTAAACAGGAATCTCGCCCCGAGATTCTACGAAGAATAAGACACGAAGAGGGTAGGATACTTGGCATGGAGCTCATCCTCACGTTCCCAAGTGGCTTCCTCAACGGAATGGTGCGACCACTGCACCTTGTAGAACTTGATAGACTTGTTGCGAGTCTTTCTTTCTGCGACTTCTAGGATTTTTGTGGGGTGTTCTTGATAAGATAGGTCTTCTTGGAGATTGATGAGCTCATGGTCCACGGCCCTGCCGAGATCCTTGAAGCACTTCTTGAGTTGAGAGATATGGAAAACATCATGGACCTTGAGTTTTTCAGGGAGCTCAAGAGCATAAGCAACTTCTCCTCTTCTTCCACGAACTTTGAAAGGACCGATGTATCTAGGAGCCAGTTTCCCTTTGATACCAAACCGGTGCGTGCCTCTCATGGGAGTGACACGAAGGTAAACGAGATCACCAGGAACATACTCCATGTCCGTGTGCTTTCTGTCATAGTTACTCTTCTGGCGACTTTGAGCAACCTTCAGGTTTTCGAGAATGATGTGAACCTTATCCTCCGCTTGAGTTACAATGTCGGGGCCAAACAATGTTCTTTCACCTACGCCCGACCAACCAATCGGAGTTCTGCATTTGTGGCCATAGAGAACCTCAAATGGTGCCATCTTTAGACTCTTCTGGAAGCTATTGTTGTAAGAGAATTCAGCATAAGGAAGGCATTCTTCCCACTTCATGCCGAAAGAGAGGACGCAAGCACGAAGCATATCTTCCAGAATCTGATTGATCCTTTCAACTTGTCCCTGCGACTGAGGGTGATAGGTAGTGCTGAAGTTCAACTTTGTTCCCAAAGCATTTTGGAAACTTTCCCAGAACTTGGAATTGAAGATGCTTCCACGGTCTGAACTGATCTCAAGAGGAACCCCATACAGAGAGCCAATTCTGTTGATATAGAGCTCAGCCAACTGAATTGCTGAAATTGTTTCCTTAACGGGGAAGAACTAAGCCACTTTAGAAAGCCTATCGATGACAACAAAGATTGCATTGTTGCCTTTCTGCGACCTTGGAAACCCATTTAGGAAGTCCATCTCTACTTTCTCCCATTTCCATTCCGGAGACTTCAATGGCTGTAGAAGACCGGAAGGTTTCTGATGGACAGCTTTAACTCTGCGGCAGACATCACACTCCGAGACATACTTGGCACAATATCGTTTCAACCCAGGCCACCAATACTGTGTTTTCAGGTCCATGTACATCTTAGTGCTGCCAGGGTGGATAGAAAGAACAGAATCATGAGCTTCTTTAAGAACTTGCTCTCTCAAACCCGGATACTTCGGAACGATCATCCGGTGCTTAAAGAATAGAGTGCCTTGGTCGTGAAGGTGGAAAGGTTCATACTTCGGAAGCGGAATCTTGGAGATGATGTTTTTAGTGTATGGATCACCAAGTTGAATGGAGCGAACTTTTTCTTCCAAGAGAGGGGTTGCCAGAAGATTCAGACGATACCCTTGATCCACAATTTCAAGGTTGAGCTGGCAGAATTCCTCGCACAAGAGAGGCTGTTGTTCTTCCACCATGAGGTTGTTGACATAAGCTTTTCGGCTAAGAGCATCAGCCATGACATTAGCTTTGCTAGGAGTGTAGTTGATGGTCAGATCGAAGTCATTAATTGCTTCAATCCACCTCCTCTGACGAAGGTTGAGATCCGGCTAAGTGAAGATATACTTCAGGCTTTTGTGGTCAGAAAAGATCTCACAACGGTTTCGAAGCAAGTAGTGCCTCCATACTTTTAGAGCGAAGACAACTGCTGCAAGTTCAAGATCATGTGTTGGATAGTTGAGCTCATGAGTTTTCAACTGACGAGAGGCATAAGCAACCACTTTCTTTTCTTGCATGAGGACTGCACCCAATCCTTGCAAGGAGGCGTCATAGAATATCTGGAAAGGCTTTGATGTATCTGGAGGAATCAAGACTGGTGTGGAAGTGAGCTTCTCTTTGAGGGTTTCAATGCTTTCTTGACATGCAGGAGACCAAAGGTATTTCTTACCTTTCTTGAGGAGATCGGTAAGAGGCTTCGCAATCTTCGAGAAGTTCTGAACAAAGCGATGGCAATAACTAGCCAAACCAAGGAAACTCTGGACTTCTTTGACATTTTTGGGTGGAAGCCACTCAACAATTGTCCAAACAGTTTCTGGGTTGACGGCAATTCCCTTAGCAGAGATGACGTGACCCAGATAGGTGACTTCAGGTAGCCAGAACTCACACTTGGAGAACTTTGCATACAGGCGGTTCTCATGAAGCTTGTTTAGGACACACCGAAGGTGTTCTTCATGTTCTTCCTTTGACTTAGAATAGACTAGAATGTCATCCAGATAGACCAGGACGAACTTATCAAGATACTCCATGAAAACCGAGTTCATAAGCCTCGAGAAGGTGGCAGGTGCGTTGGTAAGACCGAAGGACATGACCGTGTACTCGTACAGGCCATAGCGGGTGGTGAAAGCTGTTTTGGGAACATCTTCCTTGCGAATCTTGATTTGATGATATCCACTTCTCAAATCAAGCTTAGAGAATACCACAGCTCCAGCTAGCTGATCGAAGAGATCATTAATCCGCGGAAGGGGATATTTATTCTTGATGGTTTTTGCATTGAGAGCTCGGTAATCAACACAAAGTCGATCAGTCCGGTCTGCCTTCTTGACAAAGATTGTTGGGCTGCCCCAAGAGGAAGTGCTATGCTGAATGAAACCCAACTTCTCTTGTTCATCAAGCTTACGTTTAAGTTTAGCCAACTCAGCAGGACCCATTTTATAAGGCCGCTTGGAGATAGGAGCGGTACCTGGTTCAAGCTCAATCACAAACTCAACCTCTCGGTCATAAGGCATACCTGGTAATTCTTCGGGAAAACATCTGGGAACTCACAGACCACCAGAACACTCTGAATAGCCTCCATAGCATCATCATTCAAAGCCGCCAAAGAGAAAAGCTGAATTGCAGGAGTCAGACTTGGAGAATAGACTATATGGCCTTTAGGAATTTTCAGAGAAACCGAGCGTTCAGCACAATCAATCACAGCTGCATTTTCTGTTAACCAATCCATGCCCAAGATAACATCAATGTCAGAATTGCCCAGAATGATTAAGGAAGCCAGAAATGAAGAACCACCAATTAGAATTTGATTGCCATGACTGATCTTGGTAGATAGCATTCTTGCCCAGGGAGAAAGAACCATTAACTTTTTATCCAGTTGGTCTATAGTTAGCTCATGCTCATTTGCAAACTTGTGAGACACAAATGAATGCGATGCACCAGAATCAAACAAAACTTGTGCAGGGACTAAGTTAACGGGAAGCGTACCCATCACAACACCAGGTGCATGTTCAGCTTGAGCGACGTTGACACAGTTGGCACGGGCAACAGTGGACCCGGGCTTGGTGTTGATGTTGAGAGCCCGAGGTGGAGGTGCACGAACCATAGAAGAACTTGCTGCAGGTCTTGGAGGTAGTGGAGGTAGATCTTTGTTGTTCATGGGACAACTCCAGTGTTGATGCCCAGTGTTCCCACAAGTGTAACAAGCACCAGGTGGACGTGGAGCAGCGTAGCTAGGGACTCCGCCAGGCGCTCCAGGGTAGTTGTGGTTGTAGCCCCTAGGAGCAGCGGTGAAGGAGTTTGGTGGACTTGCCGCGTAGCTTGAAGGTCTTGGTGGAGCCGGGAGTGGCGGTGCGGTATTAGGAACCCACACGTGGCGCTTAGAAGGAGCTGTCATAGCTGAAGAGCTTGCTACGTCACGACTGTGTTTCTTGGACTCCTCGAACACTTGCCTACTGGCTTCTTCCTGTAGAGTTGTATGTTGTAGTTCTAGAAAAGACCCCGGCCTTGCATGAGGGATTGCATATTTGATAGATGCATTGAGCCCTTGCCTGAACCTCTTCTGTTTCTTCTTGTCATCAGAGATCTCATCGCCACCATACCGAGAAAGATTCATGAAGTTTCTGATATAGGTGTTGACATTGTCATTGCCCTGCTTGAGGTTGAGAAACACTTCCTTCATCCTTTCCATGACAATTTCTGACAGATATTGCTCTTTGAAAGCCCTAGTGAACTACTCCGAAGTAGGCTGAAACCCAGAGTGGTTTGCCTTCAGGTAATTCTCCCACCATAGAGTTGCGTCTCCCTTGAGAAGGTAAGTGGCACATTTTACCCATTCTTGCTCAGGAACATCAGCAGTCATCAGCAACCTTGACATCTGACACAGCCAATCATCAGCATCCAGTGGCTGATCAGACACCTCAAAGTGGCACGGGTTAAACTTCAGAAAACCCTTGATGTCTCCTCGCTTGGGAGGTGGAGGTAGCAGAACAAACTCATTCCTCCTGACACTTTCTTCAAAGCGTTGCTGGTTCTGTCGCATTGTTCCCAAGGCATTAGCAATACTTGCCAACGCAGCCCCTAGTTCAGGTGGTATGTCCTCCTCAGTATGGTGTGGTGGTGCCATCCTGTGATTGATATAAAACTCAAGTCAGTACCATAATGGAGAATAATAATAATCCAAAATAGTACCAAAATGGAATTAACCAAGATTAAGGATACAAATTACTAAGATGATATTAAAATATCAACAAAGTTCAAAGCACCTAGAAGGTAGTAAGCATATCGCACACGACTGAACAAGGAGTGTGGTACACAAAGCTATCAAAGAAAAAAATTCCGCAAATTTCGGCATTAAAATACCACTATATGCGCAAAACCATTTAACGAATCAAGATTAGTAACTCTACCAATTCAATATACAAGAGCGAATGATAAAAGTAGTGGTATGGTCGCGACTCCATCCCGTACTCAAAGCATTACTCCACACCTGAATAAGTAAAACACATATCCCGACTTTCTTCCTTCTTAAGATGAACCTAAAGATTAGCAACTACGGAAAAAAATACCCCTAACAAGATAGCGTCGGATAACAAAGAGTAAGACATATCGCGTCGGTTTACAAAAGCCTGTCGGTATGGAATGTACCAACAGTTGATAACCAAAAGGCAGATGGCGACAACAAGTTGGATGCAACAGATAGACAAGGAATTACACACACACACTCACACAACCTATGGTACTATGGAACCCAGAACACGTGAATCCTAGTTTGAATTTTTAGAAGAGGATTGAAAACGTTACACTTCCTTACCAGAAAAGGGTGGGTGGGTGGGTAAGAAGAAAAATGGAAGCAGTCCTACTCTCACGTTTTTGTTTTTCCCTAGTATACATAGCTACCAAAAATATTTGCTAGACTGACAACGACCATTATGGCTGAGACCCTGAAGGGCGGGATGGCTCTGATACCAATTGTAACAACCTCGGACCCTACGCTCTAAGTTCACGCCTGGATGAACCAAAAATGGTTAAGGGTTTTACAGCGGGGGCCCAGGGTCATCCACGTGTAGGCCCGTCGACCACCTTAACCACTTCCAAGAACATCGGGACAAGAGCGAGCGGCGTAGGCAACAGGCGAAGAGATCAAATACATACACAAGTGAGTATGTATGCAAGCTACCTTACAACAGTTCTCAGAGCCATACCATCTAAAAGAAATAGAAATATTGCAACGCCATACGACAAGATCCAAATATCCTAGATAGAGATAATAGTGTAGGATAGCTCCTCATACATCAATCAACAGAGTATCAAGCGGAAGCGGGAAACAAGATCCGAGTACGGATAAGAAGCAAATCGGCATAAGATGCCACATAAATAAGCACATCCCGCCCACAGATCTCACGGATCCCCATTCCTGGAATCTCTACACCGAGTGCTCGTTGCCAACATCATCTGTCTCCTCCACCCAGTATCCATCTTGCGAATACACCTGTTCATCTGAATCAAACAATTTATCATGTGACACCCTAGGGGTACTCAGCAAGTCTTTATGCCTCTAAAGGGGACATATACCTGGGGTGACGCAATTGCAGCAAAAGATAATAACTAACAAATCTATAGATACTCGCTAACCATCCGCCTAACCAATGATAGGCGGATGTCCGTTAATTAGAAACAATAGTTATAATAGTATAAATTAACATATCCATCCTCCTTCTCGCTTACCAACGAGAAAGCGGACGAACAACCCATCCGTTGGCAGTTTAGTAACCATTCCATGAGTATTGCACTAATTACTAATCAGTTATTTAGTCAAATTAAAAGCGGTACTTTAGTTATACTTGTCTATGATTGAGAAAATGTGCTCCATGTCGTCCATAACCGCGGACACGGCTTTCAGAAAGATTTACCCTGCAGGGGTGCACAAATAGCAACATAGCAACACACACACGATCGACCTCGGAAAAACCAAATCAAAACCCAACGAGGCTTTCACGACAAAGCATTCACAGGATTCATAAAATATTTAAGGGGGCCACCCCATTAAGCTACTCGCAATGAAGTTGGCCGGCTCCGAGACGGACCCAAGGTTTGTGTCAATGGTTGTAAATGACTGGGAACCCGAAAGTGTGACTGGGCTTGTCGATACCGCGAAAACATTCCACGATCCAAAACAGTACAGGTGCTCCATGCACAATCTTAAATAAAGCAGTAAAGCATGGCATAGGTACAGGATAGTAAAAAGCCCCAAACTACTTTGTGGCCCCAAGAAATAAAGTACAAATCAAGCTCATGCAAAGGAGGATTCATAGAGTCTCTCGTATGTGGATAGTGCGAATAGTCAAGGAACAGGAATCAAGTACTCGGGGTCCTACGAGACACAAGTGAGCATGAAAAACCAAATAACAGATATTGCCCACCGGTACCTCTTTCATTAGTTATCCCATACTACTCAGGTTAAGTTGTTTAGGTACCTCGTTATCCATTAGACTCTCACATACCCTACACATGTTGTTCTACGACTCGCATGGCTCAAACAACTCCTGTAGTAATTGCTCATGGGATGGAGGAACAAGCTCGGTGGGGTTTAAAAGTTAAGGCTATGCGGTACTTGGGATTCAATTTAATGCAATCGCGATTCAATGATGCAAGAATAAGATAGAAGCAATAGGTACTATATGTATGCAAGCATGTGGTAGTGCTTTCCTGGCAGCTCAGTTGAAGCGAGAGATGGATCTGGGTAGTACTCCTGGGATTCCTGATATTTTCCCTGCTCGGCGTCTATTCGAAAGAAGAACCAAACAAACAAGGGCCAACATAAATAAAGTGCACAAGCATGTAAATAAAATGCAACAAGCAACCAAGCATGCCATGATGAATGATGCACAATTTACATGAAAATAATGTAGCATGGCAACGGTAAGGTGTGGGGACAAGAATAAATCATTTTATTAAGTATTTGGCCAAGTTTTATTACCATAAAAAGTTCTGATTATTTAATATTTATATGATGCATGCCTCAATTCATATCATGGAATGCGTAGTTAGAACGGGCTCGTCGCGCTGATCGATTTAGACATATTATTTGTCAAATTTGGAGTTATAGAATTAAAGTTATTAATTAATTAAGAAAAGGCATTTTATTGCAATTAAACAATTTCGAAAATTTAAAATAGAAAAACATTATTTTGAATGGCATATTTGAATTCCTCACATTTTTCTGATTCGAAAACATATATTATTTGAATTATTTGGATCTATCAATTAAAAGTTATTTAAAACTGGATTTGAAATCATATTAATCATTTCTGAAAACATTTTTATTTAAACAGAGAGAGGCAGACTTTTTATACACCAGCAGAAGCTAGCCACTACAGCTGATGGGTGGGGCCTGTGCTGAGCTGGCAGAACTACGCGCGGCAGAGATTTTCTCACTGCGGGGTTGTCTAGCCGGAGTGACAGACAGGTGGGGCCGACGGTATCGCGGGGCCACGCACGGGCGTGCGAACTAGGCGTGGCCACGTGGTGCAGACGGGGACTGTGGGTTGAGAACCCAAAAAGCGCGGTACCTTTTTGTTAAAGTGCAACCGCGGATGACAGGTGGGCTAGGAAAGGACTGCGGGTTGAGCAAACAAAAACGCGAGGGGGTAACTCTAAAACAGCCCCGCGCTACTGTTGTTCTTCTCGTGTTTGTCTGACAAAACTGAAGACACGGACAGGGTGCGGTGGGGACTCGATCCCGCGACACGGCGCGTGCACGCAGGCGGCTGCTACCGCTGGGACTAGCTCGGGTTGGTGATGGGAAGCGACGACGCGGCTAGGTGAGGTTACTGCGGTGCAACGACGGGAAGGCGAACGCGGGCGCGGTGCACAGGGAGCGCTCGACGGAAGGATCCACGCGACCAGGAAGAGATAGATAGGGGAAGGTGTCTGGGAGGCGTAGAGGCTCACCGTGGGTGTGCTGGTGGTGGCGGATCGGGCCGGAGCGCAGGGGATCGGCGGGGAAGCTGGCGCCCACGTCTAGGGTTTTGCTCGGACTCGTCGGTCCACAGCATGTACAGGGCCTCCTCCTCTCGTCGCCGTGTACTGGGGTGATGCAGGTGCTCGCCTGGGTCTTCCCAATGCCAAACGCCTCGCCCACCTCCTTGTGATGGTGGTGGGAAGAAGGAGCCGATGTGAGGTTGTCGGGGATGGGAGAGAGAGGGGTAGTGGCAGGTGGGGATCTTGGTGGTGAAGGGCAGCGATGGGCAGAGCCCTGGGGGAGATCTGAGACTGCAAGGTAGAGGATGGAGTAGATAAGGGCAAGGGGAAGGTGCACATGTGGCTCGGGTGGGAAAGGTGGCGTGCACCTTTCTCTCCTCTCTCGGTCGGTGGACCAGGGGAGGGTCGAGGCTGGCTGGGGCTACGGCTCGGGGTGGCACGGTGCAGGGGCTCGGTGGGTAGCTTGGCAGCAAGGAAAAGAGAGGGAAAGTAGGGGGAGTTCTCGGCTAGGAGGTGTCGAGCAAGGGGCTCGGCCTAGTAGCTAGGTTAGGGTGATGGGGTTGGGGCCGAACCAAAGCCACAAGGCTGGTGGTGGCCTCGGTGTGGGGAGAGGGGAATGGTGAGGGGAGTGTAGCTAGGTTTAGAGAGAGTTTAGGTTAGGGCTTTTGCTTAGGCTAGGATGGTTAGGGTTTAGGGTTTGAGCTAGGTAGGGTAGAATAGATAGAATATGAATTTGAATGATTCGAATGGGTATGCCTCAACAAAAACAAAACCATCTATCCAAGATTGAGGGGTGGAGAAGGGGCCTTGCATGATTGATGAGGGTGATGGAGTGAGGTTTGGGGTAGGGTTATGATGTGCACAAGGTTATGGTTAGAAGAGAGCAAGAGGGTAGCTAGAAGAGACATAAGATGGCCAAAAAGAGAGTGAGATAGAGAGGGTTTGTGTAAGAGCAAAGGAATAGAGCTAAAGATAAAAGGAATGCTCCACTCAAAAATCCAAGAAAAACCCAAAGAAAAGAAGATGGTAGTGAACTTGCATGGCCCATGCATGAATAGTAAATGCCATGTCTATTATTGTGAAAACAATTATAAATGACCATGGGCATTTATTAACACATGCATTTCCAAATATGGAATTAAGGCCAAGCCAAAAGAGTAGGGTTGGTTTCCCATGTGGAGTAGATGGAATATGCTCATATTTGAATATAATTTGGACATGCTAGTGTGTATGTCCCTCTAGATGCATAAATATCCTCAATATATTCCAACATGAGCATACATTCAAAAACAAACCATATGGAAGCATGACAGGGAATTCTACTCACTTATCATGCAAAGGTGGCCATGTGGCTCTCCACATATCAATATTATGAAAACAACATGATGCATATACGGAAGCATGTGGAAGTAGAAGTGGAGCCATCTTAAATATATGTGAGCTAGACAAGAGCCAAAAGAAGTGCAAAAGCCCACATATAGTTTGGATGGTGGGATTATGGGGTGGTGACAAAGAAAGGTGGTGGAGTTAAGAAAAGATATGCCCCCAACTCAACTTGGGCATCAAGCATTCATCAAGAACCAAATACAATGTATCAAGAGGCAAATACAATTAATAGTGCATATGAGATAAGAACCAAATGAAAAAGGGTTTTATATGATGCTCAAATGCAATGTGGCATGATGACATGAGCATGATATAATGATGATGCAACAATTATATGTAGGAAGTAGCATTTTATTATTAGACCATGTAGCATTACAGATGTTAGACAGATGGGATGCTACAGTAGATGAGGGCTCTTCATGGGAAGAGAATTGTCCTTCCCGATCCGCCACAAGGGGTTCCTCAATGGGGCAGAAAAATCCCACGCCCATTCTTCTTATGGCATCTTGGGGTATTTCAACATCGGCATTACAAACACCAACTTGCTCCGCACGGGAACTGTCATTTTCCTCGAACACCACACTACAAGATTCTACAACAGTTCCGGAGAGCTTATTGTAGACTCGATAAGTGTGGGATTCGGCACCATAACCAACAAAAATACCTTCTAAAGCCTTAGATTCAAACTTAGATAAACGAACTCCTTTGATAAGAAAGAAACACTTACACCCGAATACCCGAAAGTATGAGATGTTTGGCTTGTTACCGGTAAGTATTCCATACGGAGTCTTGTCTAAGATCTTGTGGAGGTATAATCGGTTGGATGAATGACAAGCAGTAGAGATTGCTTCAGCCCAGAATTTATATGGAGATTTAAATTCGGCTAACATTGATCTTGCCATATCCATTAGAGTTCGATTGTTCCTCTCGGCTACACCATTTTGTTGAGGGGTGTACGCAGCGGAATATTGATGTCTTATCCCCTCTTCACTTAGGAACTCATTTAAGGTGTAGTTCTTGAACTCAGAGCCGTTATCACGTCTTATAGCTAGAATGGGGATGTTGTCTTGACGTTGAACCTCGTTGGCGAAGTCGATGACTGTTTGTTGAGTTTCACTCTTCAACTTGAAGAAATAAACCCAAGTGTATCTTGAGTAATCATCAACAATCACTAGGCAATACTTCCTCCCACCGAGGCTTGCATGAGATGGAGGTCTGAATAGGTCCACATGAAGGAGCTCCAAAATCCTTTTTGATGAGATAATAGTTTTCCTTCGATGAGGTGAGTCATGCATTTTCCCTTCAACACGCGCCCTACAAACATGATCTTTGGAAAAGGAGACATTTTCTTTTAGTCCAAGGATGTGGCCACCCTTGTGGAGACTTTGCAAAGTTCTCATATTGATGTGGGATAGTCGGCGATGCCATAGCCAACCCGCGTCAGCCTTTCCGAAAAGACACATCGGGCCTGTAGTGGTTTTCCCCGAAAAGCCCACCACGTACAGGTCATTTTCGACATATCCCACAAAAGCGACTTTTAGAGACTTGCTCCACAAGAGTACCACCAAATCAGCATCAATATAAACTGCAAAGCCCATCTTACCAAGCGCGCGAACTGAAAGTAAGTTGTAACCGAGGGTCTCAACAAGCATGACGTCCACGAGAGAGATATCATGAGCCACCACAACTTTGCCGAGACCCAATACCTCAGATTTTGACTAGTCACCATAGGAGACGGTTATGTGATCAAGGTATGGCCGCATCTCCGTGATGATCTCCTTGCTTCCGGTCATATGACTCATGCAACCGCTATCGAGTACCCATTTAGAACCACCGGAAGCATACCCCTGCAAGAAAATTACTTCTTGGTTTTAGGTACCCAGTTTTCAATGGGTCCTCTCATGTTAGTAACAAGGGTCTTGGGAACCCAAATAGACCAAGGAATGTAACAATCATACAGGCCTACATAACTAGCATAAACATCACCATAATAATCTCAATATAGTTCAAAGTTAGGATTGTTGGCCCCTTCAAAACCATCATAATTAGACTTGTCATTGCAAATGTTGCTAGTCTTTGATTGAGCAGTCTTGCTCTTCTTCTTCTTCTTCTTCTTGTTTTTCTTGTTATTTCTCTTGGGTATGTAACCAAGACCTTCTTTACTATTGTTTGTCCTTTGCCTACTCAGTATCTCATCAATAACTCCTTTACCTTTGTGTCGAGAACTTCTCGCAATGTCTTCTTTTCCAGAGGATGAAGTGGAGGTACTTGGCACATCATACCATTTCAATTGAGTTTGGAGCTGGTCATGAGACTCATTTAGAGTAGAATGATCACTCTTCAATGCCTTGTGAGCACTTTCAAGATTATCAAACTTCTCCAAAAGTCTAGCATGAACAGCCCCAAAGTCAATCTTTTCTTTCTTTAGTTTCTTTACCTTAGCAAGAGCATGGTCACGTTCTTTGATGAGTTGAGCTATAGCTTCTTCCTATGACTCCTCAATGGATTCGAGTCTCTCTTCCAAAGATACTTGAGCTTCCTCTTCCTCTTCCAAGGCATTCTTCAAAGAAGCTATCTCCAACGCATCTTCTCTTTCAATTATGCCCTTTTCTTCAAGAAGATCTTCGGCTTGAGCAAGTTGACTCATAAGAGCATCAAAATGGAGTTTGTGCTCACCTTGTAGGTTAGTGAAAAAAGTATTCAAAGCAATAACTTCTTCTTTCATTTTAAGACTGTCATGATCATCCATATCCAAAATTATGTTAGTCTTAGGAAATGAAGAGCTAGAAGTTGATACCTCGGACCCTCTTGCCATTAGGCAAGTGGCGTTGTTGTTGATGATGTTCTCATTTGGCGAGTCAAAGAGAGATGAAGGAGTCGATGTGGTGGCTATAGCATCCACCTCGCGGGAACTATCATCATCCTCTTCATCTTCACTTGCAGAGGAGTATTTTTCTTATGCAACTAAGACGATCTTGGGTTGCTTCTTGAAGGGGCCATTCTTCTTAATAAATGGCTTCTTCTTAGGTGCTTTAGATTTCTCTTTAAGAGTGAGCCTGCCACCATTGTCTTCTCTATTTTGATACGGACACTCGGCTACAAAGTTCATTCTATCTCCAAAGTTGTAGCAAGTTCTCAATCTTGGGCCACTTTCCGTTCTTCCATTTGACATGTTCTTGCGCTCAAGTTTCGACTTGGCTTTGGCAGGGTCCTTCCAAAAGTTCCTTGCATAAAACACCATGTACTCACCATGAGCACGTTTGACTTCATCGGGGCAGTCCATGGATGCTCCCTCTAAAGCTCTTTCATCTTCCTCTTGCTCAACAACATTGGCTTTGAGAGCCACATTGACACCCTTTTGCATTCCAATGACCCGAGCACGGGCATCTTTAGCATTCTTTGTTGCCACTTTGAATGAGGCCATTTCTTGCATGACTTCATTGGATGTCATTTGATGGTAGTTATGTCTACCTTCCAAGCTCTTCAAGTCCGTTGGCTCGAAAGGCATTAAGGCACTCACATATTTCCTTTTTATCCATGCATCATCAATGTGAGTGGCCTCATGCTTTCTAAATGTTATTGCGATGCCCTTGAGTCTTCTATACATGTCCTCATGGTTTTCACCATCCAACATGTAGAATCCCTCGGCTTCATTACTAAGGGCATCATACCTGTTCCTTCTCATGCTTTCATTCCCAACAAAGAGATCTGTAAGAGCATCCCAAGCTTCTTTAGCTGTGTTAAGATGTTCAATGTGTGGCATGTCCTTGGGACCCACACCCAGCTGTATCATGTGGAGAGCGGTGGCATTCAACTGGTTGTCCACAACTTCTCTTCTTGTTAGGTTGGTTTGATCTCCAATATGAAGACCCTCTTCAATAATCCTCCAAAGTTCAATCGAGGAGCTGCAAACACGAGATTTCATTAAGAATTGCCATTGATTGAAAGAGGATGCAGTGAGCTTGGGTGGATCACCCCTATTGTTTATATGAGTATGAGGGATAGGTTGGTCGGGGGAATATACGTGGCGAACCTCACTATATTCCTCCTTACCACTTCCCTTCTTGGAGGTGGAACCATTAAGTTTTTCACCTTCCACATCATCATCCTTGGATCTAGTGTTACCCTTTTCCTTAGATGATGGTGTGGCAGCCTCAGAGGAGGATGGAGATGGGGCTATGGATGATGTAAGGCGAGCAATCATTTGATTCATCTCCTCCATCTTGGCCTCAAAGGATTTCAACAAGGTTGTTTCCAACGACTTGAGATCATCCATTGTGACCTTATCCACAGCCTCATTTCCATCATCCTTGGTACCCATACTACTCTTAGGCGGTTAACCCCGAATTAAGAGCCGGGGCTCTTATACCAATTGAAATGGATTGTATGTGCACCTAGAGGGGGGGGTGAATAGGTGCTACACCAATTTTTAATACTTTTTCAATTTTAGGCTTAGCACAAAGGATAAATTCTCTAGATAAACTATTAGGTGGAATTTCCCTATATGCAAACCTATCTACTAGCGAGTAAAGAGCGAGTGGAAGAATGAGAGCTCTTGCACAATATCTAGACAATTTCGAATGAATCAAGAGTTCTGAACGTTGGGGAAGAAGGGGTATTTGTACCCCCTTTCGAAACCAGCCGTTAGACACTTTGGGGGCTGGATTATCCGACCCAAGTGAGGGCCGGATTATCCGGTCTGGGGAAAACACCGCCCCAGACTCGGAATATCCAGAAGGTAATCCACCCCTTATCAGAGCGTCGCGCCGAGCTTGCCCTTGATCAACTTCTGGGGGTCGGATTATCCGGTCCTATGTGAAGGCCGGATTATCCGGCCTGGGGAGGAAAAACCGCCCCAGTTCGGATTTTGCGGGAGAAAATCCAACCGGATACCGAGCGACGCGCCTTGGCTCCCTTTTCTCAAAAACTGGGGGCCGGATTATCCGGCCCATGCGACAGCCGGATTATCCGGCCTGCGGAGGGAAAACCGCCCCAGTTCGGATTTTCCGGGAGAAAATCCGACCGCATACCGAGCGACGCGCCTTGGCTCCCTTTGAGCAATGAGGTAGGCAGAATTATCCGACCCTTGGTGGGGCGGATAATACGGCCCCCCTCAAAGCTTCCTACACACTTAGCGCACATGAATAATCTCCACAGTATTGTTATCTAACACGCAAAACATAGGAAAACATGAAATGTTCTTTGAGCGGTAGCACGCCAACTCTCGGTCCCTCGTCGCGAAGGCAGGCTTGTTCAAGAAGTTCGGAATACTTGACGTCCTCCGCTTCTTGTGCTTCTTCTTTGGTAGTATTGGTCCGGCTTTCTAGGCATTGTTGGGCCAACCGCTAGATTTCCTCTGCGGATTTCTGAGAAAGGCCAAGTTTGGCAAGTCCCGGATTGCTTAGGAGATTTTCAGCGAAGATCTCTGTCGAGGGATCATTACCCGAAGAGGGTTCACCCTTATCAAAACTTGACTCACCCATGGTGACATCAGTTTGCGATTCAAGGATCGCTGGCTCTGCTGAAGGAGCCGGATCTTCTACAACGATCGGAGATGGACTAATCTCTGGCGCTACAGAAGGCTGAGGGGCAGGAGTCGGAGGATCAACAGCAGGAGAAGCCAAATTTAGCTTCGACTGAAGCAGGGGCTTGGTAGTAACTCCCTTCCCCTTGCCCTTGATGAGTTTCTTAGCTCTGAGAAAGTAATAGAACAAAGAACATTACATCTCAGAAAGAATTACAAACAAAGTACAAAGGCGGAATTTGTGAGGAAAGTTACCTCTTCACAACGGGCACCTCCTTTGTGCCGATAGCCACTGTCGGAGCTTTACGCTTCCGAGGAACAATGTCCGGCAGTGGAACCAATTCCTCCTCCTGAGAAAATTCAGGAGGATATCCCTCGATAGGAGCGAACTCCGACTCGGGGAGGTCGGCAAGCTGAAAAGAAGATAGTATCTCAGTATTGCGAAATAATATAAAGATGAGCACATAAAAAGGGTTGTTGCTAAAGCTTACCAGCACAATGGGATCTTCCGATGTATGCATGTATAGGGACACCTCCAGAATCTTCCTCTTGATCCGCTCCCTTATCAGCCACTTGATCTGGCTTACATAATCTTTTGTCGTGTAGGCTTTGGGGCTAATGCGGAGGGAATCATTCTTCGACTACGTGATGGAGTGCATCAGTTGGTCTCCATGATGTTGGAGAGGCTGTATCCGGTGTGACACCCAACATTGGACCAAGTCGGACCCTCTCAGGCCCTTGTGCTTCATCAGGTATTCGATCCGCCTCTTGGCGAGGAACAGATCGTCACTGAGAGCCGGAGCGACCTCATCCCAGGATTCTTGGGGCGTGGCGGCTCCATCGACGAAAGCCAGCAAAGCAGTAGCTTTGCCGGGAGTAGGAATATCCTTGTGATAGAAGAAAGTGGTCGTCCATTGCTTGACCGACTCACTAGCCATGATCTGGAGATAGACGCACTCTCGCCTAACCGAAAAACTAATAGTACTGGTAATATAAGGATTACCGGCAGTGATGGAATTTCTCCAGACTAGGAAGTAGTACCGGAAGAGAGTAAGGCTCGGCCTAATGCCGAGATACCCCTCGCACAAGGATGCGTACGCGCTCATCTCTAAGATGGAGTTCAGGGGACATGATGGAGTTGAACTCCATAGTGATCAATAACCTCGGAAAAGAAATCTGAGGGAGGAAAACTTAGACCTCTGTCCAAGTGAGTTCTGAAGTGCACTCACTCGCCATCGCGAGGGTTGGGGACAGTTTCGCCAAAGCCGCTCCGCCAGTCACCGGCGTGGAGGAGCCCTTCTTCTTCTACGCCGTGGAGCTTGGCGTTGCCGAGGACACACGGGATCTAGACCCCGTGATTGCTCTCTTTCTTCGTCGCTACTGTCATCGCTGCCGTGCTGGAGGATGATGCAGAAGCCATTTTTCTGGTGCGACGATGACCTTGGATGGGCGGTGCTGGGAATTTCTGGGGGCAGGGAAGCTCTAAGTGTGTGGGAGGGGTAGAGGAGAAGGAAACGGTGCTGGGAACTGGTGAAGAAGATGAGGAAAAGATATCCTCACCCCTTATAACTACCGGCCGAGTCAAGGTTCATGCAAACATTATAGTAAATGTGCCACGTGTCGTCGAAAGGACTGGGAAGCCCCCAAGCGATGATTACGCCGCCTCGATCTCCATGCACGCATTGAAACAGCGCCTAGGTTCCGCGAAAGGCGGACCCACCAATGGTCGTGCTGATAGGAGATGTCTGTCAATGACGTGACTTGACCATGACTGGTGTCAGATGACGTTAGAGACCAAGTTCTGGCTTAGTTTGAAATTCAAGCTAGAAATCCGAATAACGTATTTATAGGTCCGACTCGTTTTTGAGACCCGGATCATATCTTTTCTTTTGAAATTTTTAGGAACCCTTCAAGATTCTGCAAGCCGAAGATCAAGCTAGACGATGATGAATCCGACTTTGGATCTTGGATGCCTCCGGGGGCTGCTGTTGGGGATATACTTTCCGGGTATCCTCAATGTACCTCACTAACCAGGGTGGCCCACTTCAGGTTAGAGCTTTGCTTCACGGGCGACCCAGTCAGGGAGAAGAGACGGAGTCTAGTTCGGCTATGGGAAGGCCCAGAAGACTTACCGACATAGGCCCATAGTGTTACTTGTAGTTCAAAATGTACTCTGTAACCGACTCTTAGTCGTGGTCGGATAGATCTCTCCTGTCAACCCTAGGCCGGATATCTAAATAAGCCATCCTAGGGAGAGCATTTAGGGCACCCTCACAATAGTCTACAATATCAACTCGCACAGGCGAAACCCTTGTAACCCATATTCCAGCTCTGTCGTGATACTGGATTGCTAGCAGGAGTAGGATCTATCCAAAGCCGATGGATTAGAACCTGGGTAAACTTGTGTGCTCACCGTCCTGGAATCCCGTACGACTCACACCCCTCTCTTCCACATGCCTCGAGGACCCCCTCATGGCGTACTTGTCATTAATCCGACGAGAGATGTCATTGCATGTGGTGTTCTTCACATACACCACATGGATCCACTAGATGTCATTTCATGTGTGTTCTTCACATAAACCACATGGATCCACTAGAGTTCATTGCATGTGTGTGTTAGTGTACATCACTATGGTTTTCGAAAAGAACGCATGCAATGATGCCACTCCAACATGTGGTGTTCTTTTCTTAAACCACATGGATCCACCAGATGTCATTACATGTGTGTTCTTCTCATCAACCACATGGATCCACTAGATATAATTGCATGTGTGTTCTTCTCATAAAGAACATGCATCCACTAGATTTCATTGCATGTGTGTGTGTCAGTGTGCATCACTGCTATTTTGGAAAACACCACATGCAATGATGCCACTCCACCATGTGGTGTTCTTCACATAAACCACATGGATCCACTTATGTCATTGCATGTGTGTTCTTGACATAAACCACATGGATCCATAAGAGTTCACTGCATGTGTGTGTGTAAGTGTCCATCATTGTGGTTTTTGAAAAGAACACATGCAATGATGCCACTCTAGCATGTGATGTTCTTTTCATAAATCACATGGATCCACTGATGTCATTGCATGTGTGTTCTATTCATAAACCACATGGATCCACTAATACCACTCTAGCATGTCGTGTTCATTTCATAAACCACATGGATCCACTAGATGGCATTACATGTGTGTTCTTCACATAAACCACATGGATCCACTGATGTCATTGCATGTGTGTGATTTACATAAACCACATGGATCCACTAGAGTTCATTGCATGTGTGTGTGTTAGTGTGCATCATTGTGGTTTTGGAAAAGAACACATGCAATGATGCCACTCCATCATGTGGTGTTATTTTCATAAACCACATGGATCCACTAGATGTCATTGCATGTGTGTTCTTTTCATAAACCACATGGATCCACTAATGCCCCTCCAGCATGTGGTGTTATTCACATAAACCAGATGGATCCACTAGATGTTATTGCATGTGTGTTCTTCTCATCAACCACATGGATCCAATAGAGTTCATCGCATGTGTGTATCAGTGTGCATCACTGTGATTTTGGAAAATAACACATGCAATGATGCCACTCCAGCATGTGGTGTTCTTTTCATAAACCACATGGATCCACTAGATGTCATTGCATGTGTGTTATTTTCATAAACCACATGGATCCACTAATGCCACTCTAGCATGTGGTGTTCTTTTAATAAACCACATGGATCCACTAGATGTCATTGCATGTGGTTTTCTTCACATAAACTACATGGATCCACTAGATGTAATTGCATGTGTGTTCTTCACATAAACCACATGGATCCACTAGAGTTCATTGCATGTGTGTGTTAGTGTGCATCATTGTGGTTTTGAAAAAGAACACATGCAATTATGCCACTCCAGAATGTGGTGTTCTTTTCATAAACCACATCGATCCACTAGATCTCATTGCATGTGTGTTCTTCTCATCAACCTCATGGATCCACTAAATGTCATTGCATGTGTGTTCTTCTCATAAACCACATGGATCCACCAGATTTCATTGCATGTGTGTTCTTCACATAAACCACATGGATCCACTGATGTCATTGCATGTGTGTTCTTTACTTAAACCACATGGATCAACTAGAGTTCATTGCATGTGTGTGTGTCAGTGTACATCATTGTGGTTTTGGAAAAGAACACATGCAATGATGCCACTCTAGCATGTGGTGTTCTTTTCATAAACCACATGGATCCACTAGATGTCAGTGCATGTGTGTTATTTTCATAAACCACATGGATCCACTAATGCCACTCTAGGATGTGGTGTTCTTCACATAAACTACATGGATCCACTCGATGCCATTGCATGTGTGTACTTCACATAAACCACATGGATCCACTAGAGTTCGTTGCATGTGGTGTTCTTTTCATAAACCACATGGATCAATTAGATGCCATTGCATGTGTGTTCTTCATAGAAACCACATGGATCCACTGATGTCATTGCATGTGTGTTCTTTACATAAACCACATGGATCTACTAGAGTTCATTGCATCTGTGTGTTAGTGTGCATCATTGTGGTTTTGGAATACAACACATGCAATGATGCCACTCCAGCATGTGGTGTTCTTTTCATAAACTACATGGATCCACTAGATTTCATTGCAAGTGTGTTCGTTTCATAGACCACATGGATCCACTAATGCCACTCCAGCATGTGGTGTTCTTCACATAAACCACGTGGATCCACTAGATTTCATTGCATGTGTGTTCTTCTCATCAACCACATGGATCCATTAGAGTTGATTGCATGTGTGTTCTTATCATAAACCACATGGATCCACTAGATTTCATTGCATGTGTGTTCTTCTCATAAACTACATGGATCCACTAGAGTTCATTGGATGTGTGTTATTTTCATAAACCACATGGATCCACTAGATGTCATTGGATGTGTGTTCTTCTCATAAACCCTTGTAACAATGACATCTAGTGTGTGTGGGTGGTGGCCGTTAGATCGTAACCTTAGCCCCCAATGGTGGCTGTTAGACCGAGTCTTCTAGAAGGCGCGCCCTAACACACTTATTCTGCATGACGATTGTTACAGACCATTCGATCGGGGTGCTTGGATGATTGGGATGGTTCTTCATAAGAACGATCCGTGAGTAGGCTGTTCTGCGACATGATTGGCCACGCTTATTGTCCACTTTCTCTGGACAAACTAGCAACACCGCATGCTCCCCTTTTGCGAGTGTCATGAGTTCCGTGGGCCACCTGCCAGTGTCACGTCCCCTTTACTTCTCTTCCTCCCCATACTTCTATTCCTTCCCCTCGAAGCCACTTTCCCCACTTCTCTCCCATACTTCCGTAGCCGCAAGCCGACGGCGCCTCCATCCATCTCTCCTGCAGCCACCCTAGTCCCCCACCCCCCCCCCTCTCGCCATGGGTTCGAGGGGGACAGTGAGGAAACGCGTCGTGATGACAGGGACGGTAATTTTGATGTGAGTCATCTCATCTATAACATATGTGGCGATTAATCTATTTTGAGCTAGATCTACTCTGTTTACTCATGCACGTATGATATGTTAAGCCAACCAGACGCTATACAATTCTGACTATCACGGCTTAGCGGAGGAAGACAGTCCTCTGCTATGTAAACATGGATATGTGCCCACTAAATTTGTAGCGTTCTAAGGATGAAACACAAGCAGGAGGTTTTTAGGGTGTCAAGGACATCGTGCAATGATGCAACGCAGAACTTGCGGTGTTGTCAAATGGGTAGATCCAGAGTGGCCCAAATCATTGCATAAAACGCTATACAAACTATGGGTTATGACTATTGAGTTGAAAGAATCCATAGTCAGCTCACTTCTTGAGAGTGTTGAGATGATGTTATTTGACCAAGTTGACACATTCAAGCTTAACCGAGATATCAGGAGGGAGCAAGACAAGGTTAGCAAAGTCGAGAAGGAGAGGGATGTGGCATTGGCCCTGAAGGCTAAAGCAGAGCAAGAACTCACTCAAGCAAGGACTGAACTTCACCTGTCCTGCAGTTCACAACTACAAGAATTGACAAGTGCATGAGGATAAATGAAGAGAAACAATTGAAGCTGTACAAGGAAGATGCTAAAAGGACGGAGCAGACGATTCGATCCTTGCTCTCACAGGAAGATGTGCATCAGGCTAAGATTAGGAAGATCAAGGAGTTGTGTGATACCTAGTTCTATTTAGCTTGAGCTCCGTACTTTTTTAAGTTGTAATAGTAGTACTTGTTGACCTACCGGTCTGAAATAGTCGTCTCGGAGTCCTAGGAGAAATAAAATGGTCGCCTGTTAATCTGTCTTAGCCCTCCATTACTTCCTTTGTCTAATGATGATGGTATTCTGACATTGGTGGTTTTTTAAACGTAATCTACGTGGATTGTGCCGCATGCAAATGGCACAGCCACAATTTATAAAGTGGAAGGATGTACATCCTGTTACTTGAGATTCGGGAGCTTCTCTAGATGCAGGGGATGCAGGAGCAGGGAGGTGGTGAGATAAACGGGCTCAAGATTAGGCCAGAAAGTGCTACTGATTTCCTCATTATTTGGGCATTATCAGTTGCCATTGCTGTTTATGTTGCCACGTCGTTGTGCAGCATCTGAAATAAGTTGGTGTTCCATGGAGTGTAGCAGTTTAAATAATTTATTTCTGTGCCACTAACATGCCATCAAATTCCGTGGAGTGTAGCATCTTAAATAATTTATTTTAGCAATCGTGGAACTGGTGCTGCGTGTTTTCAGATAGTAGTGGCACAATCCCAATTTCGGTTTCAACTAATAACTCGGGTGTTTCCAAACCCTAAGTCGTGGTACATTTTACTCCGAGAACATGGGTAGATTGTTTCGCCCGACAAGTTCCATGCAGAGAGATCCAGAATTTAACCGAATTACATATATAGATTCAAGTTAAACACATTATTATGCATCTTCATTGCCAACAGCCTTCTTCCCTGCCTGGGTGCCAAGCCTTCACGTCCACTGGCCTCTTCATTTCCTGCCTTCTTCCTCTTCCTCGGTGCCAATTTTCTTAGCTTCACGTACTCTGCATTGCTGGGACAATCAGCACCAGAATCGTGTCTGGCATCATCACTCCACTTGTTTTTATTTTCTTCCGGCAGCAAAATGACTGACCCAGCAGTCATGTATCTAACCTTGCGGTGCTTCCTGTCAAAGAAACAGGATTGTTGCATAACTCCCTAATATCTACAGAGTAAACAAAACAAAAATTACAATTCAGTACAAACATGCGAACCCCAAGAGACTGTTTCTTACAAGGAGCTAATTGGGTTCGAGCAACCACCCTATCCAAGAATAGAAGGGCAACTCCTAGTTGCAGCAGCTTCCACATCCAGTACATCACAATTCAGCTCAAACATGCAAGCCAAAGCATACCTTTTCATCAACCCAATTAGCTGTCTGTCACACATTAGAGTAACCATGATGCCTCGTTCATCCATGGAGCTGAACTTTGCAATCTTCTTCGGCCCTATTTCAGCATGATTATGCAGAGCAGCAACCATACCAGGGATAGTGCAGATCTACGCAGGTGCTTCATCCATCATGATACAATGGTGTCCATACCACTTGCCCTTCACCCTTGCTGATTTAGAGTCGTAGCTGAAGAGGGCTACCGTAACCAGGTAAGGGTGGTCCACGGAGATCCCACGTGACAGAAAACTGTGGACAAAAAATGTTTGTCAGTGTTGGGCTAGTTAAACAAATCTAGGTTCAATAGCCATCTTAGCAGTTATAGTTAGTGCGAATAGCAAAGAGAAGGTTAGCTCACCCTCATGTAGCCACGACTTCTTCCTACTTGGTAGTAGGATCTGCCATCCTCCGTGATGCTCAGCTCGTCGACGGCAGAGGAGGACTAGAGCCTTGCAACGGTGGTGGAGGCATCTAGCATTGGAGCTCGGGATCAGTGAATGGGCACAGCAACTTGGCGCGAGAAGTAAAATGTCCAAAGGGATCGTTTTTCTTGGAGGGTGGATTTTGACGATGTCGGTGCTAGAAAGGAGGAAGAGGAATTGTGAAATTGGTCAACGCACCAAGCCACTTAGTTCATCAAATTGACTAAGAGGTTGCCGCGTTGGCACTCGCGTCACGGACAGATGACCGACATGTGGATCCCGACCGTCTACTTCATAGATTAGTTTAATGGAATGTTTGAATTTGGTAGGGGTGAGATGAGTTTGCCTCGAAATGGCCCCCCTCGGCAGTTGGCAGCCCAACTTTGTGAAAAGCGGCAATTACGGGCAACCTAGGTACCGCGATGCACTTGCCCGAGAACTTTCGGGCCGCAAACCAACAAGCCCCTTATAGAGGTAAAGTATAAGTTAGATAGAGACCGATAACCTAACTATTGAGTTAATGGGTATTATACATACAGTTTAGAGACCATTAGGAAACCCCAAGGGGGAGAGTAACAATACATGCTGAAGTGTTATTGTCTGACTCTCTGAGTAAAGGCTGGGGAAGAAGTACTAAGTTATGATAAGATTAAGCCTTATTCTCATAAGGTTATAAGAAGTCATCACTATAAAATATTTCCGAGAGTATGTCCGGATGAATGCTCAAAGTAGACATAACAGCTTAAACCTAGTGGACTAGTTTAAAAAGGAAACAACTCATAAGTTGTCCTTAAGAAGGTAGAGATTATACCAAAATAGACATGTGTCGAGTAATAGGAAACCCTGATTGGGTTGGGTTAAATAAATCCAAAACCAACCATGGGAAAGACCGCAAAGACATTATAGTAAAATGACCCATGGGATAACTTAGAACTACATTTCTATATTGTCGAGAATGAATAGGATTCAAGGAAAAAGATCTGGATACGGGATACCACAATTATCCCCATTTCCGATCACAATGGAATTTGAGAAATTCCGTGATCAATACAAGTCAACTCATCAGTCTGAAACGTAAGAGAGTACGAACTTCAGGGATGAAGTTTATTTTAAGGGGGAGAGACTGTAACATCCCAGCATTAGAGCTTAGAAGTAAGCTCAGATGAGGTGTGTGCATTGCATTCATGCATAGAAAATCTAGATAATTTTTGCGCTTTTAAATAAAACTTGTCAAAGTGATTGAAGCTTCTCTTAACTTGGTGGAATTGAAGTAGATCATCAAGTTGATTGCAGTAAGTTTCAATATGGCCGTTGCTAAAACCTTATCTTTGGGTAATACAATTTGATCTAAGGGTAGATCAAATGTGATAAACCTAAACTACAACACATTACTCAAAGATGCATACTTAATCTTCTAAATATTATATCAAGGTATTCTTTACAACCAACCCTGAATACTTAATCAAGTATATAACCCAAGTAAAATAAACTCAATAACTAAATCTTGATACACTTTCTTTCTATAGATGTTCCTACCATGAGAAGCATGGTAGTTCTTAAACTTTAACTCTTATCACAAATAGAGTGGAAAGGAAGTCATGCCAAGACCATCCATCACATATCTTTATTGTCATATTAATAGGTGACATTCCTATTTAACCAAGTCCTAGTATCAATTGATCATCCATGTTGAGTGATCAATTCTTGACCTAGAACTTGTTAACCTTTAGCCCTTGACCTATTATATTGACCTTCCAAGGAGCTTAAGTAAATTAATAAGAACAAGGGACTCAGATATGGTAGGATGTGCCATCATCAATGGAATGTGATCCTTAGCGGTGATCAAACCATTTGATATTGGAGGAGTGAACTCACTCATGAGTTAACCAGAAGAAGTATCTAAACCAAATAGTTAAGCTAGTAATTAAGAGGTTATACAAAAGCTAGTAGTATTAGTGTATCAAATAATAATCTTGTTAAGCCAAGTAGGTATAAACTAAAAGTAAGTTTCCTTAACAAGATAAGCCTATAGAGAGACTAGTACAAGTCTACTACTTAGCTGATGATAGATCTTGATCAGACAATTAGAAGCTTAAGCTTTGTTTGATCAAAGGTTGGTGGTCATTACTATTTAGTCACTTAAGAATAGATGACTAGATGAATAAGAAGTGTTGTGAGAGTACCAAATTAGGCAACACCTTAGTAAGCTGAATCATCTAGATTGATTATGAGAAGTCAAGCTAGAGTATGATGAAGTATATAATATGAATTATATGGAGTAGTTGGAGGCATAGTAGTTTAACCAAGCTAATACAAGAACAAACTTGTATTATGGGGAGTAATACCATATCTCTTCTAGGGGACTAATATCACGTGTAAAATAGAGAAAACTGTAATCTTGCAAGCCTTGGATGTAGATGCAAGGTGAATATAAAGGAGCTAATGGATCGAGTTAGTAACAACTACAAGGATGGAGTCATCAGAGGTAATTTAGAAATGGAAGTCATATATACTAGGAGAAGAATGAAGGAGTAATGTTGAAGTGGCATGACCATGTCGTCATATGATGATGGATATGGTGGAGTCAGATGATTGACTTAATTAGGAAGATGTGATCTTTGTGAATAAGATAAGAGAGATTTATAGAGTATATTTAGGAGAGGAATTCCTTATCTAAAGATAAGCTTAGTTAGGTATTAAGGTAGGAGTGCTTGAGAAACCTTTAACCAACAGTATATCAAACCATGATAGAACCATGTCTACCTCTTTGTCCAAAACCCCAGAATCAAATTGATAGTGGAACCATTTCCTATTCCTAGGTAACCACTAAATAATATCTCTTGGACAAATGAAGCTTCCAAGAGATAATTAGAGAACCAGATGAGTGTTTATGGATGAAAGCCTTATCTATTTTATTATCTTAGATACCAATAAAAAAACCTAGTCTCATGGAATCATCAAGACAACATTAAGTAATCTGTATAGCTCACTCTGAGTTGAAATATCATTCAGGTTATAAATTCAGGATCAATCCTTAAACCTTGATCCCTAGCAACATTCATTAATAAACATGAGGGTAGTGTATCCTCTAGGGTCCATAGTAAGTGTGGTATTAGAAATCGTAAGTAGATGTGGCTGGGCATTGAGATCACTTGTGCCACATGAATGATAATGTTTGTTCACCATTATATAATAAACTTCTTTCAAAACATTAACCACACTTAAGAAAGGATTGAACAACTAGTTCAAGAAGTGATCCATGCCTAATTTGAAGAAGAGTAGAATGGTTATAGAGCATTTGTAATGGAATTGGAGTAAAGGAAATTCCAAACTTTAGAGAACCTTGAAATTTAAATCACTATTTTATAAACCCCAGAGTATAATACCTTGTAATATATTTACATAATTTCCTTTATGAGGCTAAGTATGAATAGAATCCTATATATATCATTAGCCATCTTAAACCATTAACATTACATTCATTTAGTGGAAATAAAGATCCTTTTTATAGGATCTTATTATAGAAAATAAATCCCTAAAAGCCTAATTCCTATTAATGTTTCCTAATGAAAAGGACCTTTCATATAATTATGAATATTTTATTACACAATAAGAAATGAGGAGAATATAGTCATACTTGTTTTACACAATAACATTCATGACCTACAAATTCTCTGGATATTTAAATCCTTGAAGAATTCATATTTGAACTTGAATTGTAAAAACAAAAAATAGAAATGGAATTAAGAAAATGAAAAAAGAGGCAACCAGGCGCAGGCCCATGGCCCATTCCCTATTCTCAGCTCGCGAGCAGCAGCAGTAATAAATCGCTCACTCCGTCATGGCCCAGCAGAAGCCAACCAGCAGCCCGTCTCACCTCCCCTCTCTGACTGACAGGTGGGACTAGAGGAGGACCGCTAGTTGATCCATAGAAATGTTAGGGGGTTTTCTGTAAAATGACTTCGTCGTCGTCTTCGCTCATGATTGCAAGTAGCTGCGTGGCTGCGCGGCCACCGTCGATCCTCCGCCGTGTTACGATACTCGTCGCCGTTGTTGGGAGGAGCAGATAAGACCGCTGCATCGTACTCTACCTCCGCATACCAATCTCATCTCCTCTGTCGTCCTCTAGAGTAAATCCCCTTTTCTCACCGAAACACTAGCCTTATCGGAGCCACTCGTCACCGGAGCTCCATAGCTCCCCTTGCTCAATCAATCTCACCAGAAGAACCGACTGGCTCTTCTCGTTCGTCTCCGACAAGCCATGCAAGCAGGCACGCTACGAGAGGTGCGGAATCGAGCCCGACATCGTCAGTTTCCCGAGCTCTGCCGATGTCGATTCGTCATTGTCTGACCACCTCCGGCTCGCCGACCATCTCGCTACGCTCCTGGTGAGCTCCTGAACCACATGGTCCTCTCTGATCCGTTGCTTGCTTGTCGTAGTGACCTACCCACGTGAGTCCGAACCGCACCGCCGTACATGCTCGTCGCCAGTCATCTCCCGACAACCCTTTCTTGTGGCGCCACCACTATTAGGTTCCCCTCAATCCCCTCTGTCCAGCACCGCTCCTCTCATTGCCCCGCGAGCTCTAGATCAACGTGTCCTTGCTTGACCTAGGAACTCCGGCCATCGCTAACGTCACCTCAACGTCATGCAGGCGTCACCCTCAGCCAGTTTGACTAGTCCCTACTGACGTGGCATCGGTCCCACTGGTCAGTGACCCTGGCTAGGTTAGGTCTGAGTGTAAAAAGTATTTAATGGTTTAATAAATAGATAAAACATTATAAATTCAAATATAAATATTTCCTAGAAATTTAATAAAATGATTAAATCTTATTAAATCAATATCTTTTGTTTTCGAACTCAGAAAAATATATATTATATATAAAAATATTTAGAAAAATAAGTTCTATAATCTAAATCTAATGTCCTGTTTTATTCTCCAACTTAAATAAGATAATTTTTATTATTAGTAAATAACCTATTAAGAATTAATCTTTTAAAATGTATATTCTATTATTTCAAATTCATAAAAATAAGTATAGGGTATTAAAATCCTTAGAAAAAAATAAACATTTATAAGCTTGTTTCATATATTTTTGTGACACTTAACTAAATATAATTATTTATAAAGTGATAAAACTTAAAAAAATCATATCTTATTATGTAAAAATCACAAAAATACATATTATATACCAAAATGATCACAAAAATAAAATCTACACATTAAAAGTATCATCTACCACACTTGAAGAAAAATAAAAGGTAAAGGTTTCATAACTTTTGTTTTAACCCTTTTCTTTTATTTTAATACATAAAATTATATAAACCGTTGCTTATACCCATTATATAAGTAACTAAAGTCCAAAAATGTAATAGAAAGTTCAATTGTTGTTTAAGTGAAGTAAAAATTGGTCTGACCATTTTTAGATGTATTTACTAAAAGTACCATTTAAAAATTAAGTGTATCTTAATTTTATCCATTATAAAATCATCAAAATAGTATATTGTTTAATAAAAGGATTTCATGCATTTCTAAAATCATCAAGATATTAGCTACCAATTCTTTTACAAGTTTGGGAAGCTACTTAAAACTCTAAACCAAGTTTTTAAGTAATTTAAGTAATACCTTTCCATGTTTATAAAATATAAACATTAATAAGAATGTAATTCTATTCACTTATAACATCAAGAAACACCATTTCCATAAAAATCAATGCTACTTGTATTATATTTTTATGAATCATTAAGAAATAAACCACCTAAATTTTAATGCAATATTTAAAAGATATAAGTCTCCATTTGCTAGTATATTAGCTATTCAAAGATGCTAATTATTTACTTTTTGATAATTATAGTTAATAAGAAAACCTTAAGGTGTTAGAGTTAAGATTAAATCCTTTTACTTTGTAAAGTAATCTTTTCCTCAAAAGTTATTCTTTTAAGAAATATAATGTAATCCTTAAGTATTTCTGTGAAGACTCTAATGAATTGACAATCCTACTCTCGCAGTTTATATGTGCCATTCCACACTTGAGTGCTTTAGTATTACATGCTACTTGTTGTGTTTACATATTGTTTCACACACGCTCACAAGCCTTAATAAGAAACACAAGTGTGAAGCTGGTATAAAAGTGCAACACATTCTAAAGATATCAACACAAGGTTCCAAACCCTAGATCATAGATAATTATCTCAGGGATTCACGTTTATCTAATTGCATTACATTACTTATGCATAATTGCATCTTGCTTCTTTAAACATTCGTCCTTACCAGACCAATGATGCCATTTTTACAGCTTTTGGATCTTCTAATATCTTGAAGACCGTGATTGGATATTCTTGCGATGATAAAAGGCAAGTTCACACTTGCTCATGTCCTTTGGTTATTTTCTATCAAATGCTTGTAACTCGAATGTTGTCATCATCTGCATTTCAAAAGGGACAGAAAACACTATTTTCATAATAATATGATTATGCATTATTTACCAAATAGTAATAATTTATTGATACAGTTCCAGTGGTAAAGGAACATGATATATATGACTTAACAACCAATGTTGTCAGTGATTCTAGCACCGTATATTATGCATTAACCATGAGATTTGGAATGGGATGGATAAGTCAGTTGTATCTTCGTCCTTTTGGAATGGAATGGAATGGATAAGCCGGATGCACGGGTTGTGGTTGTTATCCTTGTAGCATGCATTAATTGGTAATTCGTAGAGGATATGCAGCATATGGGTGGGAACCCTCAACGTCCCACGATAGTTCTGGCATCTGAACGGTATGTACTAACCATTGTCGTAATTCAATATGTGGGCATGGCGTACACCAAGGAGACATGAGGGGTCGCAAAGGGGGCAATGATTGGCTTGGATATTAGGTTGGGCCTCAAACCAAGGAAGTTTGAACGAGGATATACTCCCGATCGTGCAACAAAGCTTAAGGTCTCTCATGGGAAAAGTGACACACCTCTGCAGAGTCTAAGAACTATGACATGTTACTCCTTGTTTCGGGAAGGAGCTACGAATGCTATAGGAAAGGAACTCCATGAAAGTTCTAGTAAACCTGTAAAGGTTGTCAGACATAGTTTTCAGAATAAAAGCAACCTTTGAAGATATGTTTACGAATACTTGCATTGCCTACGACCTTTGGTCTGTGGCTGTAGAGATAATGCATCATACACTCCTTTTTAGTGAACTCACTGAGTATGCTCGTACTCACCCACACCTTCTTAACCCTTACTAGATTTTGAAGCCAATAAAGACGGCGTCAACACCAACTATTGCTCAAGGGAATTGTCACCAAAAGCTCAAGTTCTTCAATGAAGTCAAGGGAGTCAACTTATACGTCAACGGAAGTGAAGACGAAGTTCATGATTCGATAGGAGTAGATACTCTAGCCATAGAACCTACTTCTGTAGAGCATTGCATTAGTAGCAATTGCAAATCAGATAGTTTAGATGCTAGTCTTAGTCACCAGATAGTTCTGAGATGTATTTTTGGTTCTTCTTTGTAAGAAGTTTCTTTCTCTCTCTTTAACCTAGAATGTGTTCTGGATCTTTTGTAAAGAGTCGAGTTGTAATCTATAGTCATGTCTTGGACCTACTGTGTTTCTGTTGTACCACTCCGAGGGATGTAATACTAGTGAACGGTGTTTCATTCGTATTATGTTAATGACTATAGTGTACTACATCATGCAGTGGTATGCTGGGTCACCGCAGGGTTCAGCGTTCATCAAGCTTGATCCTCGTGGCGTAATTGGCTGGGGATCTGACCGAAGGGAGAGATCGTCATAAATACCATAAAGATCCCCAAGATCTATTGTGTTTTCATTGTTTCTTTTCTCTGCCTAGATTACAGCTTCTGCGGATGATCCAGCAGACGATGTAGGTATCACTGTAGGCGCGCATTTTTCGACTGGCGGTTCCGATGAGATTGGTGCTGAGAGGTGTGGTACTTCGGGATCCACCACTTGAAAGTGGAAACCTGCGATGATGAGATCGGATCCGCCATTGAAATCGATGGGTGCCGTGACAGGGGTGGGCGGGCATGGTGCTGCTTCTGTTGGATTGTAGTTTGATGGAAAGAGGTCCGCCGAATGCATGACTCCAACATTCAGGTTTCCCACAGACGGCACCAATTGACGAGGGATAACCTCGGCAATGCCCATGGTTATGGACTTAAGGTTTTGCGGAAAAGACAATGCTGGGGATTCCGTTGGATTCAGGCAAACAAAGGGAGTCGAAGTCGCCTGATTATTGATGAACAAAACTATTACAGATTGCTTGAGAGTTTTTCGGTCCCTCCTTGTAGGTTTCTCCCGTCCTTTATATAATAGGTCGGGTCTCAAAGCCATATACGGATAGCTTACATATTGAGGATTACAATACCAATACAATGTCGATTCCTTTTTCCCTTATCTAATACAACTAAGGCTTCCATTGGATGCTTCCTTAGGCCTTCATCCTGAATCTTCATGGGCCGTGAGCCTTTATACAGCTAGGGTAACCAAATATAAGCACCCGAGTAATCATACCCATGTCACATACTATGAAATCGGGATGACAGGTGGTACCTGAGTGGGACCAAGTTGTGACCGTGTTGAGGTTGGAGCGCGTGATAACGTATCGCCGCCCGGAGAGGGTAGGGGTAGTGGCTAGAGAAGACCCTTGTTCCCCTCCCGGTCAGGTCATCATCGTCGTCGTCCCCTGAGGAGTCATCCTCTCTCCCCGAGTGGCTATCAGACGAAGGGACAACCGGTCATGGAGGAGACGTCGACTGGGGGCTAAGTCTAGCTCAGCAACCATGCGTCATCCATCCTCATCAAATGAGATCATTGGGAGCACCCTTGGAAGTTGGTTCGGGTCCGAGCATAGAACCCTTATGCGGACCAGGACACAACCCTAAAGGGACTCCTCAGCCACCTCCATCAGCCTATCACCTAAGTCGCCAACTCCAAAAAGGTCATGGTCCTAGGCTTGGGATCCTCAGGGTAGCCAAGGATTTGGATCCACATGGAGGTCACCTTGAACATCGCGAGAGTGGCTGAGGTTAAGGGAGTAAGTGAGAGCTTGACCTTGCTGGTCCGTAGGGTGAGGATAAAGTTGTAGGTGCAAATTCGCATGCCCTCAGCCGATGGGAAGGCCACAACGGACTCAGTGGCAGAGGTCATCTTCCCCTCCCACTAAACTGACATCATCCCTACGAGCTTGTCCTGGATGAGCTCTGTCGAGATGGAGACCGATCCCTGCCCTGGAACCACCTTAGACACGACCAAGTTATCCTGGACTATTAGTTGCACCTCCCAATGTCGATGTAGTAGAACCCCTCGTCAATGTAGTGGCCAAGGTACTCCAACCAAGTGGGTGCTTGGAGGGGGGAGGGCAATGTACGGTATCGGCTGGGGCATAGAGGTACCCTTATTGGCCATGAGAGGGATCACCTCCGATGCCATATCCACGGTTGCATTGCCACTCTTCTTCTTGTTGTTCTTCTTGTTCTTGTTCTTATTCTTGCTTTTCTTATTATTCTTGGGTAGTTCTGTAGCCACCACCGCTTTTTCCAGACTCGAGGACCGGGGCGGGGAGCGTGGCTATTCCCTATCTAATCTACAATCACCACAGGATTCTCTCTCCTGCTCTTTCTCACGTGAGTGGTTGTTGTACATTAGCACATGCCGCAGGCCGTCCTTTGTCCAACGGGCACCTGGTGAAGGAGGCCTCCTACTGACGTCGTCTATCACTCGGTAAGACCTTGGGGATGAGTCCCCTACTCAGCTGTCCTCGTGGTATCCTACCCCTGCAGAGATCCTCCCTCTCCTGGCCACGTGGGGCGCATGCTCCCTGGTGGTTCATCCTTGCTGGAGAGCCACGAGACTATGCCTGTGACCGGTGTCCGGGGTGGCAGTAGGGAGGTGAAGCCTGGGAATGAGCGGGAGGTGGGGACGGGGCACGGTGGTGTTAGGGGTTGCTTTGGTGGTCGGGGGTTGAGACTTTCTGACCTCGCTTCATGGCGACCACCATGGAGAAAGACCAGAGAAGAGGCGTCGATGGAGGGAGGGCCAACTATGCGGGTGATAACGTGAAATTTGTGAACTTGCGCGTTGGATGTGGGGTACGCTAGGTTTAGATCGGAGGCTCCCTTAGTTATCCATCTCCAGACTCTTGTAGGTTGAATTAGCTGAGTCGGACGGTCGGTTGTCCTTGAGCACGGTCCAGCCCATCTATGGCGGAGGGCCTGCGTGTCAGCCTAGACCCTCCATGGAAGACCGGGATGGACTAGCCCCTTACTTGTGTTCGACCCAACATCTAGCCTACTCCCCGCAACCTCGTCAGTGGAGGCAAAGCACAGCGGTGTCGTGCGATCCCTCGCCGCTGCCGTGGCTACCGCCGAGGCCGAGGACATGCTACATGCTACCTCTGGGTGGACCCCCAAGGCCAGTGCTACTAACCTCCCTAGCCATAGAAGTGGTCGGCGGAGACAAGTCTCTCGCGGCCAAGCGGTACTTCGTCAGCGCCGACCTAGTCGCCGAAGAGCAAGCTCCAGCCTTGGATCCCCTCATGGCTTGCCTTCACGGCCTCATGCTAGTCATCGCAAGGAACTCCCCAAGTGTAAGCAGGGCCATGGACGAGCATTTCCGCTCCATCTCCCGAGCTTCATTGGTGGCGACATGTTCCTCCTCGGTAACATCGGCCCACCGCCGGCCTTGTACCGTGTCCACCATCCCGTACAACGAAGGGAGGAGGAGGGAATCACTGCGAGGGAGCCTTAGTGGTCAACTAGAGTGCCCCCATTGGCGGTCAGCCGTCAGCAAGGTGGCATCATTCGCTTTCACCCTTGAGTTGCCCCTCTCCCGAATTGAAAATCCCCCACCAAGAGTCCTCCAGTCCAGAATCAATCAACATAAATACATATGACTGTAAATGAATATCTAGAGTCCGTATAGTGACAATATAGTTTATCTATTGAACTAACTGTGTTGTGTTTTTGAAATCGTTGAATACTCAGCATGTAGTTTCTTCCTCGAAATAGGATTTCTCCCGGCTATATTAATATAGAAACCACACGGTAAAACTTTGGGACCACTGCTAGGGAAAACAACACAATCCAGTCCAAAAGAAAAGAAAGAGAAATAAAAAATAAAAACCTATGCCAACACTGGTGGATCAACGAAAATGAAAGTGAATCGCAACCGCTGCGTCCTCTGGAGTATTCCCACCATGATCAAAGCAGTGTGAATCGCCACCTACCAAACAACACCTCCAAGAGGAAAGTGATGATGACGACGTTGCTGCTCGGACTAGACCTAGGGTTTCCCCTAGTATGCTACGGGTAGTGGAGAAGAGGTACATCTAATGCCTCCCAGGAAGGAACAACGACACTCACAAGATTCACCGCGTCGGTGTCATGATGACAAGGATTTCTCCCAACTCCCAAAAAACCTCATTTCTGAACAATCTGTAGTGCTCCATCCATCTTGCCACCCACCAACATACGCCACAATGGTATTGTAGTCACCATCGCCGTATCACCATGGCAAGCACCGCGAGGCTAGCCAAACTGAGAAGAACCATCCGTAGACAAGGAGCGACAACACTGCAACCACGCGGGACGGAACAACCTCCACCATCATAGATGGTAGACGACCGGACGCAGCGAGCAATAGCACACCAAGCCACCAATGGAGACAGAGGGTGCCAACAACACATCCACTTGGAGGGTGTCCTCCATCGCCAATGGCGGGTGCTGACCAGACGTGGCAGCAGAGACACACCTGGCCAGGCAGGCTCGGCCAGACCCTAGACGAGCCCATGAAGTCTCCACCGCCACGATGCAACACATAGGCCCCTGCCACTACTACCCTCATGTTTGGCACCAAATGTCTGGCCGGGTCCAAACAGGTCCCCGAAGCTCCTGCTGCCATGCTGCAGCACACGTGGCTTCATCGCTGCCACTCCCGTCACACTTTGCTTGTCAGTCAAGCTGGGGTAGTAGGGATGAACCCGACCAGCCCTAACCCAGATCAGGCCCAAAGGCCCCACATCTGGGCCTTTAGGGCACTTGACATGGCCTCCCCGGCCACTTACACCACCAACGATGACGCCACCTCCAGAATAATCACCTGCAGCACCAGAAGCCCTGTCGCCGAATAGCTAGACCGCCACCGTATAGCAAAGCTGCCACCGCCTATAGGTACCATGCAACACTGTGCCAGCCCGCGAGAGAAGGCCACTCAAGGGGGAGAAGCAGGGGGTCGACGCCCCTGGTGCCACCTGGGACTAGCCCGACGACACACCCTAGCGACGGCGGAGGAGTAAAGGTGGGGAAGGGGCTCTAGGGAGGAGGCCAGCGGCGTGGCCCAGACGCCCGCACGGGGGGCGACCATGTGGCGAGAGGTGGGTGGGTGGGTCGGCCTCATACATCTATAGCTTTGATGTAGTTACTTCCAGAGAGGTTTTTAGTGCCTTTTATTTCCAAAAGAAGATTAGTCGATCAAATGCATGCAACCAACTTGGAGCCACTGAGTGATCTGATACAACACTAAATGATTTGGAGGTTTTGTATCTATCTATAGCTTAAGCTTGGTGGGCACGGAGGCATTTCAGGGCACCTGCCATGTGCATTGTGGTTTCGTGTCTCTGCATATGGGCCTTTGTTGGTATCATCGCTATTTGTGGGCTTGCTTCCGTGTTGCTTAGCATGAATGGTGGATGCGCTTGTGCGTGCGTTGTTCTAGGGTCGGGTGGGCGTGTGACGTGGTTTTTTGTCTAACAGGTGGCCCTTTGTTTGTGGGCCCGTTTTGTCATTCACGATGTATTTTTGGTGGGGTGGTTTTTCTTGTGTTGGTTCGTGGGGTGGGGGATTGTCTCCCCTGGTACCTCTGGTGATTTGAGCCGGTTGACGGGTTGAGTTGTTCATGATGATGGGCATGGGCAGCTCTGCATGCTCTGCGGCCAAATCATGCTATCCTTGGTGATCCGGTCAGACATTCTAGTGTCACCCCGGCTCCTCCTGGAAGGTGAGTTGCTCGCATTGGTGGGGGATATGTTGGGTCGTAAGCCCTCTTCTCCTCTAACGGCTTGCTCAATCCATCATGTTAAGGTTCTTCTACGGGTGGTGAAATATGCAAGGGAAGGGTTTGCCATCCGCGGTGAGTCCTCAATCCTCTCTCCTCCATCCTCAAATTAGCCATGGGAGTCGTTTAATGATGATTGGATAGCCCTGCATCTGCTAATTTATTTCTGCACAACTGATTCTCATGTGACTTTTCAGTTTTGTACTACGGTGGTGTTGTCTCAAGTACGGGGATAAATTGGCATGACATAGGTACAAGACCATCCGTATACTACCTTGCAGATGTTTGATGGAATGTCCCATATGTGTTAAGGTTCGGATATTTCTTTGTTGCTCTATTCCTCTATTTTAGTTGTTACTTAAATACTCATCTCTCACACAGCATGGATCTTGTGCTTGCTAGAAGAACAGTGGTATTATTATCTTCGGGGAGGTAGACGTTTTTTGAATTGTTCATAAGGTCTATTTTTAAATGGGGATCATAGCTTCTTTCTCCATGTATAAAAGGTGAATTATCAGAACCCATGGACATTGTAAATTTAGTGTCTTTTAGTTACACACGAGGTTTCTAAATTTCACTTTTAGGTATGATATTTGTAGCCTTGCAAACTATCAGTTACTACAATGCATGCTTTTATTGTAGATTTTCTTCTTCTGTTCAGATTAATTTGATGTCCCATTGCTAGGCTACGTGTAGATGGCGAATTAGACTTCCAAAACAATGAACAAAGGAATTTGCAGTATCATAGAAGCACATTTTGTATGTCGAGGTAGAATGTTCATAACTATGCACATCTAACTTATTGATGTATACCAGACCCTAATCTAAGAATCGGATTATCGAGTCACGCATTCATGCATTGAAAAGTGCGTCCATGCAACCTTCTAATTCATATATGACGCATGACTAGGACGGAGGCAACTGGAGAAGAAGGTCTAGCATGAGCTCATTGTTTAATATTGTCCAAGCTCTCCATAATGGCACATACGATTGAGGATCCACTCATGATCTCCGGAGGTGCCAATAACGCTCGAGGTTCACTGCTCAGCTCTTCCGCCCACTTGCATACAAGTATATTATGACATCAATTAAAATCCCCCTTAATCCTTTCTCAAACATCAATAGTCATCATTGTATCTCAGTAATTGATATCACCATTAGTTTGCTGCAGATGCATGGTGATGCCAATTTTAGAATATACCCTTATTTGAGAGATGCATGACATATTAGCTTTTATCTGCTTCAGAAGAAGCATCGGTGTGCGCAAGAGTGCGTATGCATGTAAAGTTAATTTATATTAGTGCATGCCGTTTGTGATTCCTCTCTCTTTTTTGCTATGAATCCGATGCGGGGTAGTAGTATAGACAGAAATCCAACTTTGATCTTTTGGATAAGTTCTCTTACCAGGGGTTGGCTTTGGATTTAGGAAAAACTATGCTAGGAACCATTGCTAAGACCGTAGAGGTGGAGGTTTTTGGTTTGCAAGTTCATGGTGACACCATCTACTTTACTGATCTTGAATGAACCAACAAATCACCTCTATATTCCACCAAATGAAATGCTTGAGGTTGGATGTGATTTTATTATTTACAGACCAAGTTATCTTTATTGTATCATCTATCAATTCTTAAATATATCTTATGGTATTTCTAGTGCATGTAGTTGTGTCATGTGATTTTGCACGCATGTCATGTGTCAATATTGGATCACACGAGCACCATGCTTGAAGCGATTGATCAAACTATCCATGAATATGAAGGAGATTACATTGTAAATTCACCTATGCTCTTAATATTTCATATTATCTTATATAATTTTCTCACTTCCAAAAATATATTGTATATATAGGAACTAAAGTGTCTTGAGTTTTTTTTCTATATATTTCAGATAATACAATATCATAGTCATTAAAGTATAGAGATATGTGCTTCACTCTTTATACAAAGTTATTAACTTCAAGCATGTTGGTGAAGTTTTTTTTGGTTGCCTTAACCACGAGCCAAACAAGGACTAAGACTGCCAACCTATTTTGCCCACTGAAACGATCCCTCGCGCAAAATAAAAAACATGTTTCCGCGACAGTCAAACAGAATACCAACAACATGGCACAACACACACCACAACACATGCAACAACGCAGAGCAGATGGCGTGGTTAAGCGCGCGAACCCGTCTAGTTTCATTGTTATCCTGGTGACCTAGTACTATAATTCAGGTTGTTGTATACTTGCATCCTTATAGGTTATTAATGCCCTATGCTTGGATGCTTTTAGTTGGTTTAATGAATCGAACATCTATAGGGCCTTGAAGAACTTAGACATGTACTGTATTACTATTTGATTTGCTAGGTGAACCAGTTTCCCGTGTGCCGCACACTGCACCACAATTATTCAACCAAATTAACAGGCAACAACATGATCAGGAGGACTGCTATAACAGAGAATATCCTGGACTTGATCATACCAAGGTGGCGCACAGGACCATTCCAAGAAGCGCGCGCCCCATCAGTTACTAGTGCTATGTACATACGCACGAAATGTTTGTCTGAAGCTAACTCGATCGTACGGCCGGCAACTCTCATCACCAATCACGGCCGCTCTTTGCTGTCCGGAACGGGCAGCTCCACCGACAAGGGCGACGGGTGCTGCCGCTGTCGCGAGCGCCAACCTTGGCTGAACACCTCCTCGATCTCCTCGAGAGCCCTGCCCTGCGTCTCCGGGCAGCAGAAGTAGAAGAAGACGGCGGCGACAACGGCTAGCCCCGCGAAGAGGAAGAAGGCGCCTCCGATGGTGATGGCCTTGTAGAGGGTGACGAAAGTCATGGACACGCCGGCGTTCATTATGCGGTTGATAGCCACGCCAACGCTGGCGCCCTGCGCGCGGAGCCGCAGCGGGTAGACCTCCGAGCTATATGCCCACGTGATGGGCCCCACTCCGATGGAGAAGGACGCCACGAAGGTGAAGACCGTGGTGATGGCCAGCGCGACGGCCCACCGCGCGGCGTGGTGCGGCGCCGAGCGCTCGATGACGGTGAGGCCGAGGCCGAGGCAGGAGAGCGAGGCGATGATGCCGGCCAGGCTGGAGAGGTAGAGCGGACGGCGGCCGATGCGGTCGACGAGCAGGATGGCCGTCATGATGAAGACCGTCTTGGTGACGCCCACGCCGATGGTCGCCGCGAGGATCTGGTTGCGGGTGGCTATGCCGGCAGCCTTGAATATTCGTGGGCTGTAGAGGACCACGGCCTCGATGCCCGACAGGTGTTGGAAGAAGTGGATGCCGAGGGCGGCGACGAGGATGCGACGGACGGGCGGGGTGGGATGCAGGAACATCTCCTTGAGCACGCCTTTGCCAGGCGCGGTGGTGGTGGCGCTGCCCTCGGCGAAGCCGGCGGCGCTCTCGATGTCCGCGAGCCGGACGTCCGCCTCATCGGGCGTGTTGCAGACTTTCCGGAGAACGGCGAGCGCCTCCTGTGGGCGGCCCTGCATGACGAGCCAACGGGGTGACTCCGGCATGTACAGGACGCCGATGGCGAGCGCGGCACTAGGGAGCGCGCCGAGGCCGAGCATGGTGCGCCAGCCGTAGACCAGCGGCAGCTTGGCAAGGAAGTAGTTGGCGACGTAGCCTATGAGGATGCCGAAGCTGATGCAGATCTCGGGGAGCGAGGTGAGCGAGCCGCGGATCTCGGCGGACGCGATCTCGGCGGCGTAGACCGGCGCGATCATGAGGGCGTAGCCGACGCCGACGCCAGCGACGCAGCGGCCGGCGAGGAGCATAGCGAAGTTGGTGGACAGACCCATGAGGATGGAGCCAGCGAGGAAGATCCAGGCGGCGAGGGAGATGGTGCGGCGGCGGCCGACCCAGTCGGAGACGCGGCCGGCGGTGAGGGAGCCGACGAGGGCGCAGACGTTGAGGATGCCCGCGAGGACCTGCACCTGCGTGTCGTTGGTCTTGAGGTCTTCCTTGATGAAGAGCATCGCGCCGCTCATGACGCCGGTGTCTGCATTCACAACATCCACGCACGCACTTTGGCTGTCATGCATCATTCATTATTCACTGACTCGATCGGAGGCCGGGAGAGGATGCTAGCTGATTGTATATATATACCGTAGCCCATGAGGATGGAGATGATGGAGCCAATGATGGAGCAGGCCACCGCATACTTGTTCTTCCTCTCCTTCTTCCCATTCTTCCTCGGTTCCTCCTCTCCCATGGCTGGCGAGGTACAAAAGCTGCTTGTTCGTTTAGTGAGGACTTGAAACCGGCAGGTAGGTGCCCCCGGCCTCTTATAGGCAGGCAGGCAGCCACTTGTGCGTGAGTGCCAGTGGGAAGGTCACACCTGACCTAAGGGATCACGCATGCGCACGCTACTGTAGCTAGGTCGTAAGAAAAGAGTGAAGGAAATGGTTACAGCAAGCAAGCAAACAATGTGTAACACCGTACCGTTTGCATAGTGGTGTTTGTGTATCTTTTCCATTCTACTACTTCCATGGAATTAATGGTGCACGTTTGTTCGAGGAGTAACTCATCAGTAGTGGTGGTAGACTGCTAGCACACACCCCCACTATCTTGATGATAACGAAATGCAACAAATCGAATGACCAGTGCCATATAGAGTAGTAGCTAGAGACTTGAAATTGAACTCCAACAAGCATGCATGTTACACACTCCGTGGGAACTATGCAGATGTGTGTGTGGTCTGGATGGCTACCAGAAGGTAGTACATAACAACGATAATGCACAACACTTTTCCCCCGAAAGAAAGAGAAGAAATAGTTTGTATTTGCTATGTATATGTGCAATGCATACAGCAGCCACCGAGCGTGACAACTCACTCTCTTCGATCGATCGTGAGATGCTTCTACTCTATCGTCGGCCATACCCAGCAGCTGTCCAGAATGACATCAAGGTCAAAGCAGGGCGCCTTGTTTTCGTCTTTTTTCTTTTCTTTATATATAGATATTCATATGAGAACGTGAAGGACTATAGGCAAACAAACTATTTTGTAATACTACTTGTTGCAACCATATAATAATTCCTAGAGCCAAAATGATCAATAACTAATGTGTATTTTTCTACTCGGGACACGAGATTTGGGAGATGTGCTTGAGAGTTTTTTAATCTTCATTCATTGTGTTTGCTAGTGTTCTGTTCGTTTTCACTGACAACTGACAAGTAGTAGTAGTAGCAGCAGCACATTTGACAATTGTCGTTATGGAAAACAGACAGGCAGCAACAACAGGCAGTACGTCAACAACTTGGAAGCTAAAAATGTATATCTAGACTCGTTGTCGTCGTACGCTTATATTTTGCAATTCAATCATCGCGCGAGAAACACAAGAGTGGCAATGCAATCGTATCGTACTCTCTGCACTGCAGTATGTACTCTAGTGAGTGCCTGCGTACCGGGAGACCCCGATTTCGTCAAAATGCAGATCGTATGTGTTGGTTTATTCTTGAGGGGATGTCCGTCCGTGTCGATCGTGATTGGTCCTGGCAAATCATTTTAGTACTGTATATCGCTCATCCATCATGGTGGTCACGGGACTAGCTAGTAGCCGGAATAATATGGATTGAAATGGGTCAATGTGCGAACGCTAAAACAAGAGAAGAAAGTCTGAATGAAATGAACGTAGTACCTGTCTTCTCTACGTACTGAAATGAAGGCCGGCCGATGAATCGATCTATCCCCGGCAACGTCTCACAGGAACTTCAACAGGCGCAACAGATTCAACGATGAGGAGAGCAAGTTTTCGAGCGGCAGATTTACTCTCTACTTATCTCTCTCTGTACGAACGAACACACAAGGTGTAGCTCGCTCCTCCGATCCGTGATCCGAATGCTTGGTTTGACCCTATCCGTCACGGATTTGGAGTTATCCACTGCGCGCGCGCGGCCGCCGGAACCGCTCAACGAACCTACTGCTCGCAGATCCCACTTCTCGTGCATGCCTGGCCGGGTGTCGATCGCCACACCACACCGCGGATGGAGCTGGTCCAGATTACCCGACAATGCCACACAGATAGACGTGCGCATTTCTTGGAACGGAAGCCGCAATGGCAAACTGGCAGCGGTGCGAGGTCCCACCGTTTGATATGCTCCCTCTGGTTTAATTTCAACAAAGGCTAAATCAGCCATATTTATTACTAGTAAGTTTGCTAGTGCAACGCACATCTAAGCTAGCTGGCCTCATAACCTACGTCTGTCTAACGCTCAGTCAGCTCACGTCATGCTGCGCGCGTGCTACGTATTTGTGGCGCCATCAAACTCGGCTCCCGGGCACGACCTGCTATTATCCGCGCGGCCTGTTATTACTTTTGGAGTGTCGTACACCCGCCCGGCCGGCTCTACGCAAGGTCCTATAGGTAGAGAGAAGGCGCAGAGTAGCAGCGTTTAACACTTGTATGCGTGGTGGTAGCAGTTTCTTGCTGTTTCAGTTTGTACCGTTCATAGTAGTATATGTTTTGTAAGCAACGTTTTTCGTCATCCAACTTTAGAGAAATTAAGAAACGTTTGCTAATTCTCAACTAAATTAGTAGAAAAAAATATTTTTTTTTGTCTTGAATCACTTCTCACATACCTGTTCAAACCCACTTGTATTTAGACATATTTTAGTATTACATATATGTGAATCAATTCAAATCGGTGACATCTAATTCGAGACTTGCACATTCGCAATTTGCATCATAAAAGACGACTTGTAACCGAAAAATCTCAGTTGCAACTGTATTTGCAATTGACAAATCACAGTTGCACACGACACAACCGGAACAACAATTCATCGCACGAATCTAAACCAAACAGGTCAAATGGGTAGGGAGTTAACCGACACAACCGTGAAAAATAACAAAACCCTATATCATCAAGGGAAAAGGTTGGTTGCGTGTCGAGATGCATCTCAAGGCTAATTCTCAGTTTCAATTCTAGTTGCAACTCCCTCTCTATACTAGCAGTGGAGAAGGCCAGTTGCGTGTCAAGTTGCAACTCGAGACTCATAGTCCAGTTGCAGACCTAACTCGCTCTCTATACATCAAGGGATGGTTGTGTGTCGAGATGCAACTCAACGCTAATTCTCAGTTGCAACAATAGGTACAACCCCCCTCTATAAACTATCAGCGGAGAAGGCTATTTGTGTGTCAAGTTGCAACTCGAGACTCATAGTCCATTTGCAACCCTAGTTGCAACTCGCTCTCTATACCACAAAGCGAGAAGGCCACTTGCGTGTGGAGATGCAACTCAAGGCTAGTCCTGAGTTGCAACCCTAGTTGCAACTCACTCTCTATACCATCAGGGGAGAAGGCTGGTTTTGTGTTGAGTTGCACCTCGAGACTCGTAGTCCAGTTGCAACCCTAGTTGCAAATCCCTCTCTATACCATCAAGAGAGAAGGCCGGTTGCTTGTTGAGATTCAAATCAAGGCTAGTCCTCAGTTGCAAGGATGGTTGCGTGTCAAGTAGCAACTCGAGACTCATAGTCCAGTTGCAACCCTAGTTGCAACTCACTCTCTATACCATCAAGGGAGAAGGCGAATTGCGTGTCGAGATGCAACTCAAGGCTAGTCCTCAGTTGCAAACCTAGTTGCAACTCACTCTCTATACCATCAGGGGAGAAAGCTAAGTTGCGTGTCAACTTGCAACTCGAGACAACCCTAGTTGCAACTTCCTCTCCATACCATCAAGGGAGAAGGCCAGTTGTGTGTCGAGATACAACTCAAGCTATACCATCAGGGGAGAAGGCTGGTTGTGTGTCAAGTTGCAACTCAAGGCTCATAGTCTTGTTGCAACCCTAGTTGCAACTCCCTCTCTATACCATCAAGGGAGAAGGCCGGTTGCGTGTCGAGATGCAACTCAAGGCCAATCCTCAGTTGCAAGGCTGATTGCGTGTCAAGTTGCAACTCGGGACTTATAGTCTAGTTGCAACCCTACTTGCAACTCCCTCTCTATACTATCAAGGGAGAAGGCTAGTTGCGTTTCGAGATGCAACTTAAGGCTAGTCATCAGTTGCAACTCACTCTCTATACCATCAGGGAGAAGGCCAGTTGCATGTCAAGTTGCAGCTCGAGACTCATAGTCCAGTTGCAACCCGAGTTGCAACTTCCCTCTTTATACCATAAAGGGAGAAGGTCGGTTGCGTGTCAAGATGCAACTTGAGACGAAATTCCAGTTGCGTGTAAGTTGCAACTCGAGACTCAGAGTCCAGTTGCAACTTCGCTCTCTATACCATCAAGGGAGAAGGCCAGTTGCGTTTCGAGATGCAACTTGACTTGAAAGTCCAGTTGCGTGTCAAGACGCAAGTCGAGGCAAAAAAGACAAGGACCATTCAACACGATAGCCAATTACAAAAAAACCTAGTTGCAACTCCCCTCACTATACCATTAAGGAGAATGCAAAGTTGCGAATCGAGTTGCAACTCAAGGCTACATAGTCCCCAATTGCAACCCTAGTTACAACTCCTTCCCTATAATATCAAAGAGAAAATCTGATTGCGTGTCGAGATGCAACTCGAGGCTATTAAAAAAGACAGCCAACCATCAAACTATATGCTAAAAACAATAAAAAAGTTCAAAAAGGCGACCATCAAACTATACTATGTGATTTGTTATTGCGCATCGTGTCTATCGCTAGAGGTCGAGTGCACCTCTACTTCGCGGACTAATTCGGAAAAAACACGAGAAAAATGAGAAAATAATGGATCAAAAAGAAAATGAAGAAAAGATCTGTTCCAACCCAACTCACCCACCGAGCTACAACAAAAAGAAGGGACAAAAAACGAAATCCCACCTCGGAGCAAACAAAAACGGACTGATTCCAGAAAAAAAAACACTGAACAAAAACCGTCCTGCTAAATACAAATCATGCCTCGGACAAATACAACGGAAAGTACCTCGTAGATGAGCACTTTTGAGAAACAAATAACAATTCCTCAGAAAAACGCACAAAAATCATCTCTAAAATTCTTACTCCATCCGATTCAAATTATTGTTCTCAGGTTTGTCTAGATTTAATTGTATCTAGTCATGTTTTAGTACTAGATACATCCGAATCTAGACAAATCAAACAATAATTTGGATCAGAGGTAATACTAAAAAATTGATTTGAAGCGAACACTAGCTAAAATTCTTAGTAAATTTGATTTCAAGTATAACCAAATCCCAATTAAAAAATTTTGATTGCAACTCGTAGATGTGCATCCAACTATCGGATTTAATAAACGATAAGTCATCCACTCGTCTCTATAAAAAACCGAAAACAAATAAATAAAGACGAAAAATAAAGCCAACCAAGACCCCGTCCCCAACTAAAAATGGCCAGAAAAAGAACACACGCAAAAACAAACAGGCCCTCAACCCTCCACCTCAAAAAAGCAGCCTAGGAAGATACAAAAGGACGGAATGAACAACCAGAAAACCGTTGGTTTGTCCGGACACAAGCCGAAGCAGCTCAACCTGGACAATACGGATCTTGACGCGGGATTCAATCGACGGTTGCAGAATTGACTGTGATGTAGCAATTCCCAAAAAAATCCATTTACGTGTCAATTTGCAACTCGAGACTGACAGTCCGGTAATGACTGCAAGTGCACAAATCGTTTGTAGCTAGTTTTAAAATAATGATATCGATCCCATAGGTCTTGAAATAAATATTACGATAAAAATGCTAGATAAAGTTCTAAGTGATAAGATAAAATATGAGTAATGTGTAAAAAGGTGTTTTGAGTTTTAGGTCTAAGAGAAATAATAAAGTAAAGTAAAACAACTGAATACAGAAAGTAAGTATCGCGTATGTAAGAGATATTGGAACTGCAGTAGGGAAAAAGCGTTCTTAGGGAGTAGCGGATACACCACTAGTATTATAAAGAGATAGGATAAAGATTATCATCATGAACATTCTCAACTATGTATGTGTGGAAGAAACTCCGTATTTGGACAAATAGGCAGCAATCGCTACTCACATCATCCTCATAACCACAACAGTCAGCAATCGACATCAATCGAATTAATGTGCTATTAAGTGACGTAATCCCGTAGGACGTATCCCATAGCATGGATAGTGTTCCGTGAGTTTCCTCGGTTTCCCAAGTTGATACATAAGGGGTGCCAACAGATTTATAATCACAGTAAGTGCTAGCACACCTTCATCTACCAACAAGTAGTTTCCTCCATCAAGTCCCCATGAGAGGCAAATATTGAGAAGTCGACTTCTCTCAACATCAAGATGTAGAAAATCTAACACATGTTCACAGCGATGAATATTATAATAGACTTTATCTTATTTCAATCTCATACTAGGGTTTCTCCATCTCCCCAAGAACTAATGATCTACTCAGACATGGAGGCAATCAACATCAAAGCAATAACAATGGAATCTATCATAGATGAATAGTACTTGTATAAATCCCGCACGAGTACGGAATTACAATAAGATCTAGACAAGATATAGATGGGATGGATGGAGATGGTGGTGATGCAGCGATGGATAATGAAGATCGATGCCTTAGCCTCCCGGATCTACGCAGGGCGAAGATAGATCTGTTGTGGATGAGTTACCCCTCTAGATGCCTTCCGGAGGTGAGGTTTTTGCGATTTCTGAGTGTTCTGTATGTCGTCTCTCCGAACCAGTTGCACGGGGTGAAACTATTTGACGAGGCGGAGGCGGCGCCAACTATACGGCCGGAGCTATATGGCCGGAAAATTCGCTCCAGTCGTATACTTGGTCATTGGACTCTCTGCCTCCTTTGTTCGCTTCTGGTTTTCTTCTGGTATTATTAATATTTCCCAAATAAGCGATTAATGTTGTTTTTGACTCCTTTTCTCCACAATATAACTGCTCCAAGAATTGTATCTATTGGATCCATCATCTGTCCTGATCCTGGTGAGAACAGACATAAAATATGCGCGCAAGCACCGTAAAATACCAAGATCCTACATCTATAATGCAAAATAATAATGTAAAATATGATACAAATATGCACTCATCAATTTCCCCAAGCTTAGACTCTTGCTCGTCCCGAGCAAACTTTAGCTTAATGGATGTGATCCTCATATTCATGAAGCTGAGTCAATAAAATAAATGAGACAATTGCAGCACGTGTTTATCATATACGATACATAGGAATAAGTTCATGATAGTACCTTACTCGAATCATCTGAATTGTATTAGCAGGCTTCCACACGTTAGTGATCAACAGTTAATAAAAGATGAATCTCAACATAATGTAAAAGTATCCTGTTCAACCGAATGAGTTAGCGAGGTAGTCCCAAGTGTTTTATGATCAACGTATTCACTTGGGATTCAGAATCTCAAAAGTGTCACTTTGTCATACTATAGTACAGTGGTATATGCCTACTTGTTCTTTGCACACTTGCCCTTTTCCTTCTTCCTTTTCTTTTCTTTTGTATATATGCTCACACTTTTGTTAAAGTGATGTGGAAAGGAGCTAGCCATACATTTCACTTCATGTAGGAATTCAAAGTTCAACGATCTCAATTATCAAATTCCAATTGTATATGAAGCGTTCTTATGACTTGAAGATTCTACCTCGACTTGTTCTCACTCTATTTTGATAGCATTTTTATTTTCCTTTGTTCAAAGTTTCCTTTTCAACTTAACTGTATAGATGATTTTCTTTATAAATCAAACCGTAGACTTACAACATGTTGACCAAATTATCTTTAGGTGTTCTATTAATATCAATGATGTGGAAGACTCCTATTGGTATCATCAAGTGCAAGTAAAATTATACTCAAGCCATTCATATGTCAATAAAGCAAACACAAACTCAATATTTCTCCATATATAATAATAAACTTGGAATTTCATAAAAGGGATCGACTATTCCTGATGGGAATTCTAATGATGCAAACTTTATTTCTAGTTCAAACTAATGCAAAAATAGTAATAAAAACTTATATGATAGATTACAAGGTCTTAAATATCTCCCAAGCTTGGAATCAAGCCAGGCAGGATCAAATAACCCCTTGCGATTATTTGATACCATGATTGTTGTAGATTACTGTGGCGCCATGGCACATGGTATCTTCTTCTCATGGGCCAGCCTGAGGTGAAGGGATTGATTGACAGCTTCTAATTCTTTAACACGTAGCTTGTAGAAAAAAATGTTCATCTCCAGGACCTTCACTTGTTCTTTAATGAACTCATTGTTATCCTGAAGTGTTTGTAGCGTCTTAAGACTCATAGAAAAACCTGCTTTGTCCGCTTGATATCTTCATCTAGTTTATCCAGATAAAGTCATAGCAATCGAAAGTGTTTGGGTGTCCCTGGCTTCTCCTTGTCCAACTCTTCAATCTTCAGCTCTAGGGCCTTCAAGTCCCTCTTCCGACACCCATAGTCAGTGTCGAGGAACTCTATAGGGATGGTCTTGATCTCCTTGCCTTGCTCGCTATTGCTTCTGATCTCCATAGGAGCTTTTCTTCTTGACTTTTATCCCTTGGTTGAGAGCCCTCTCGTGTGAATAACAGGTAGATTGGTTTCTAGAGATTATGATTAGAGAGAGATAATGGCAATATATAAGGGGGTCAGAGGTCGGTAAAACTCATGAGCAACACCAAATTGTCGCCGAAGAAAAGAATCTTTGCGAAATAGGGAAAACATCACAGATTTGGAAGAGTCCTACCGCGTAACAACCAACTATATGGGAGCGGCTCGTATAGCTCCGGCCGTATAGTTGGTTCCGGGCAGATATTTCCAAATATCTCGAGTCTGGGTCGATTAAATCACGACTTGGAACCGACAATAACGTTTTTTTGTTTTTTTAGATAAATGAAAAGACAGACGAAAAAAGTTCTGAGAGTTTAACGACCAACTATACGGCTGGAATGTTTGCTCCGGTTGTATAATTTTTACCGTATAGATGCAGACATCAAAAATAAAAAGCGTTTGAGAGTTTATCGACCAACTATACTGCTGGAATTTTTTCTCCGGTTATATAGTTGCGACCGTATAGATTCAGACACCAAAAATCAAAAGTATCTTAGAGTTTAACGACCAACTATATGGCCAAAAATTTTGGACCCGGTCGTGTAGTTGTGACCGTATAGGCTCAGATATCAAAAATAATTTCACGATGATGATACACAGAGTTTAACGACTAACTATACGGCTGGAGCTTCCTCTCCGGTCGTATAGCTCCGCTCGTATAGTTGGTAAAACCCCTCTAAATTTTTAGAAAAACACAAGGAATTCAAAGGCCGAATTTTCAAAAGTAAAAATTGTGAAAACAAATCACTTATTTGGGTAAGAACACTTACCTTGCACTTACCATTTGTTTATTTGGGGATGAAAATTTCCTCCAACAACAAAGACTTCTTATCTCTTGGAGGAATTGATATTAATTCATTGAATAATTCCCGTAAACAAAAATCACCAGGACTAAAGTTCCTCTCAACAAGATTGGTATCTTGTTGGGAAATCATGGATACTGCATCTAACATCTTTATTTCTTGCCTCTACATAATCCGCAACTCAAATTCTTGAAGTGAAAGAATCCAACGGATCATTCTTGGCTGATGGTCTTTCCTTTCAAGGAGTTATTTTAAGCCATCATGGTCCATGTGAACTCTCAACTTTGCATCAACTATATAGGAACAAAATTTATCACAAGAGAAAAATACAACAAAAAGTTCCTTTTCTTCCTTAGGGTAATTCTTTTGAGCACCATTAAGATTTATACTAGCATCATGTATAATATTAAATCTACAACCAATATGTTGTCCCAGAGTTACTCCTACAACATCATCACTAGGTTCACATATTAAGTCAAAGGTTGTATCCCAGATAGATGGTTTAATAATAGGAGCACGAGATAAAGCATGTTTGAGTCTATCAAAGGCTTCAAGACAATTATCATCAAAAGTAAATCTTATTCCCTTTTGTAGGAGGTTAGTCAAACATTTAGATATTCTAGAGAAATTTCTAATAAACCTTCTATAAAAGCCCACATGACTAAGGAAACTTCTTATACCTTTAATATCCCTAGGTTGTGGCATTCTCTCTATTGTCTCAACCTTAGCTCTATCAACTTCAATTCCCTTACCTGATACATTGTGTCTAAGGAGTATACCTTCTTTGACCATAAAATGTCATTTCTCCCAGTTTAGAACAAGATTAGTTTCTTCACAATGCTGCAAAACTCTTTTGAGATTATCCAAGCAACTAGTAAACAAAGTTCTATAGACAGAAAAGTCATCCATAAATACTTCCATTATAACTTCTATAAAATCCGTGAAAATAGTAGTCATGCATCTTTGAAAAGTAGTTGGAGCATTACATAAACCAAAAGGCATACGTCGGTAAGCACGTAAACCATAAGGACTAATGAAAATTGTTTTAAGTTGGTCGTCAAGATGAACATCTATTTGAGAAAAACCAGAGTATCCGTCCAAGTAGCAAAAATGAGTATGGTTTGCTAACCTTTCTAAAGATTGATCTATGAACGGTAATGGATAGTGATCTTTCCTAGTCTCCTTATTTAATTTTCTAAAGTCTATGCACATCTAGTAGGTATCAATTCATTGTTTTTATTAGGAACAACAGTAAAACTGCCCTTTTTAGGGACACAATGAACATGACTTACCCATTCACTTTCTTTAACAGGATAGATTATACTTGCGTCCAGTAGGCGTAAAATTTCTTTTCTTACCACTTCTTTCATTTTAGGCTTCAATCTTCTATTAAATTCTGCAACTGGTTTAGCACCATCTTCCATGAATATTCGATGGACGGCTATCATGGGACTGATGCCTTTCAAGTCATCCATTGAGTACCCAAAAGTCTTGCGATGTTCCTTGAGTATCTTCATGAGTTCTTCTTCTTCTCCTGAAAGTTTAGCACTAATAATAACAGGAAATTTATTTGTATCTTACAAAAACCTATATTAATTTTTTTTGGTAGAGTCTTCAACTCTAGGGGTGGTAGGTCCTCGTCCCCTCTCTGTTCTAGCTCTTCAAAATCCTCATCGGTTGGAGGTCCCATAATGGGAAGTGAATCGAATTCATCTTCTAGTTCTTGTAGGGACTTGTCCTCCATAACTATCTCTTCATAATTTGGATCTTCATTTATTTCTTCTTCTTTATTTCTAAAGAAAAGAGCCACCATTTCCTCAATAGTTCTTTCTTCCTCTTCTTCTCGTATTTGCAGAGGCCTGTCTTTAAATTTGGAAAAGTGGAATTTATTTTCTATTCCCCCAAGCTTAAGAGACACAATCTCCTTGAAATTAACATAGGCACCTATATCACCCAAAAAGTTCCTTCCAAATATAATTGGGCAAAGAGTGTTAGCTGGCATATCAACAACTACAAAATCGATAGGAAAGTTTTTGTTGCCAATTGTGACAGTTGCATCTTCAACTACTCCCATTGGAATTTTAAGGTTTTTATTGGCTAACATAATTGTCATATCAGTATTTTCAATTGTAGTCGGTTCTATTTCTTCTTTTATTTCTAGGTAGAAGTTATATGATATAAGATTAACTTCAGTGCCAAGATCACATAAACCGGAATGTGAGGTTTCTTTAAGTATGGAGGGAAGAATAGGCTTACCCACATATTTTACCTTTGTTTTACCTTCAACCAATATGGAAGTATCTTCATCAAGCTCAACTATGGTACAATGTGCATACATAGCCATAATTGCTTCCTTGGTTACCTTTTCATATTTGGTTTCTTCTAGATGTTCCACGACTTCTGGCATACTTTCCTGTTCCTTCTTATCCGGTATTTCTTTGACCTGTTCATATTCAAGAATATGCTTTTGTGCAGTGTTAGGGAAAGGCATTTCATATATTGGTTCTAGGGAGGCCAATGTTGCTTTATCTTCTCTTTATTTTCAGGTTCGGGTGGTGGATCATACTTGACTGGACCCTCCTTTGGAGCTTTTATATGTTCTGTAAAAGCTTTAACAACTTGCAACACAAGATCTGAATCTAAATAAAGTTCTTTAGATAATTCGTTAACATGTCCTTTTTTATTATAGTCATGAATACAATCATGTTCTATTTCTATGCCTCCTTCACTTTCTAGACCAAAATTCCATGAAACTCTATGATCATGAATTATATTAAGTAAAGCCCAAGCTTTAGGTATAGGAAGATTCATAAAGGCTCCTTCTGCGAAAGAGTCTAGTTCAATTTTATTAGGTTCAATTAAATCGCCATAAAAGATATGTAGTAAATACCATTCAGGCAAATCATGATGAGGACATAGTCGTAATAAATCTTTAAATCTAATGTAAGCTCTTACTAGTCCTTCATTAGAACGATTCTTCCAAGTCATTATAAGACGCTTGATTCCAAAAGATTTTGATAATGGATAGTATTTTGCTAGAAATTCACAGGCCAGATTATCCCAAGTAGTAGTGGCTTCAGGGGTAGAGATCTATACCATGAGAGAGATGTACTTGTCAAAGTCTGACTAAAAAGTTTAACCCTTACCTCATCAGTGGTATATCCCGCCAATAGAAAAGTTCCACATATATATTTGAAACATGCAATATGCTCATATGGATCAGGATCTTCTTCATCTCTAGTAAATTGCTTCTTATGTCGAATACTAAGTAGTAGAGGATTTATTTCAAACCCCCTTGTCTTTTCATTGGAGTTGTCTCTTTATATATATCATAGGGCTTCCCAAAGTGGTTGAGTGGTTAGCACTAGTCATATGCTGTCAACACCCGGATTTTAATCCCAGATGCCTATTATGTCATCCATCGCAATCCCAGGATTACCATTTTTGCGAGACATAACAGATTGGATATCACAGTACATCATCCATTACAAACCATACATAAGGTCTTACACAAATAAGGATCTCATGATCCAGTCTTAATACAACAAGCAGTGGAAATAAAAGATAAGCGTAGCGGTGGGGTCCATCTTCAGGGGCACAGGCAATGCTGACGAAGGCAGATAGTCCTAGTTATCATAGCAATCCTGCTAGCCATCATCTTGGTAATTTCCTTCATAGTTTGGCCATGAGAATAGCCAGGGACAAAAGCCATGAGTACTCTTTAAGTACTCGCAAACTACCACTAACAAGAAGTATAGTTCTAAGTTAAAGTGCTAACTCTATGTTTAAATATAAAGTTAAGTTTGAATCCTAAGATGAGTTCTGAAGCAAAGAAAGATAAAATAAAATTCTAGAATCACTTAAGTTGGGAAGCTAGTGTCATAAACACAACCCTGTTGTGGTCAAGTAGAGATTCATCATTCATTTCATAAGTTATTTTGAAAACATCCGACAACCAAAAAGTATGGCCATTCCAACTGTCCATAACCGCGGACGCGGCTATTCGAATAGTTTGACACTCTGCAGAGGTGGTACACTTTCACCACAAGATTCGATACATCTGTCAGGGATAACCCTTAATCATCATACTTAGTATGCAGATAATCAAACATAACCTTCCCTTTACACACCCTAGTATAAGCACCTCTCCTATGAGCATGGCCTCCCAACCATGACCATCTGTCATCTTGGGCACTACATAGGTGGACAACATTGAGAGGTAGCCTCAACTCAGACCTCTCCCGCGAGGGAACTAATACTAATGCATATAAACTTCTGGCTAAGCCTTACCCAATTCAGGTAATGTGGTTGTACGGTAAATTTGGAATGGTATCGCATCCGAATCCAACCATTAGTTTTATAAAAGGGTTAAGGCTCATGCCTCAACATTTTCACCATCATAAAACATTTATGTTTCTCAACACATGTCAAAACATCTCAATAGAATGACTCATCATTCCAAGGTTTTCACAATTCATTTTCACCAAGTGTTCCCATCTAGAGTGACTCAAGTTTTTATCTACTCTAAACTACTAAGTTAAGAGTGTTCACTAAGGTGGGATGATGGGATTAATCTCATGCCATAGAATGACATCTAAGGTTTATGTAAATAGGCCAAGTTTTATACTCTTTATGCTACCTTCAAAACAAGTAAAGAACTTTGTGTAAAGTAAAGGAAATAAAGCTTGAAAATAAGACTTGGGGTAAATGCTAGTCAAAGTAGTGTGACCAAAGCATGCCTAAAGCATCTTTGCTCAAGTCATCTAGCTTAATTCTAGCTTGCTAACAATAGCTTGCCTTTGTTAGTGCAGTGGTTGAAGTTTTCTTCTTCTTCTTCTTGGTAGAACTCCTCCTCCTCGAAAGCTTGGTCGGTACTATCGTCTATAAATACATATGGAACACACAATCACCAAAAAATACTTAACTAGTCTAATTAGCACTCTAAGGCATACATTTGATGATCTATTATCATCTCAAGCATCACAAGTTTTATTAACTCGTTTCATTCTTTTTATTTTAGAAAAGTAATTTCTACTCATTGAAAAATTAACTAAGATTTAATATTCACCACTCCAAATATGGGATCATGTGGACACATGTCATCACCACATATTCCAACATGTGGGAATGTGATTTAAGGGTTGGATCATAATTACTTTGGTTTAAGTTCATTATTTAATGATTTAAAGTGACTAGAAATGCCTATATAGCATTATTTTGGTACTAGTACAAAGTCAGTGCATGTAAACCTTAATATTATTTCATATTCAGATAGGTATGGTGAAATGTGATTTTTGAGAGTTGGAATGAACTCAAAATCTATCTTGGTTGATTTTACAAAAAAATTGCAAGGTGAAAATGCTTCTGTCTTATTATTTTTACTAGGAGAGATCTCTAACTCTAATTGAATTAAATCCAATGGGCTTGGGTAAATCTTTTCAGTAGCTTTCTAACAAAATTGGAATCACTCCATGTGGATTTATAAATCTCTCTGAATTTATTTTCAAACTAGGGGACAGAAGTAGGTTTAAACTAAAAATAAAAATCCTAATTCAAACTAAATGGGTCGCGCGGGAAAGCTAACGGACCGGCCCAGTGACACTACGCGGCGTGGGGCACAGCTAATAGGGGGGTCCAACGGTCAGAGGCTCATAACGCGCGAAGCGGTACGGGGCGATGTGGGCTGTTAGATTAGAACGGGGATCAACGGCTGGGGCTCGTCGTCGACGACGGACCTGTCGCCGGCGACCTCTAACCCTAGCGGCTCGGTGGGTGTGCTCAGGGGGTGTACCAGGGCTCCAGCGACGATGGCGATGGGGGCAAACGAACTGGTGGTCGACGGCGAACTCAGGGACAGTTGAGGCATCTCCGGGGATGGTCGCAATCAACGGGGCCCTTCTCCTCCAGAGGCGGCCAGCTCCGGTGAAATTCCGGCCAACGGCTGCTCGCCTTGCTCCGGGGAGAAGTGGGGAAGGCTTAGTGAGGTGAGGGGAGGTGAGTGGTGTGCTGCAAATGGCTAGGGATGGCCTCTATTTATAGGACGACGATGTGACCGAGGCATGGGCGGGCGGCTCCGACGAGGGCTACACAACGTGCTAGCGGCGTGGTTCGAGGTAGGGGATGGTGGCTGGTCTCCTGGCGGTGCTCTACGAATTGAATGCAGGCCTAGGGACGGTGGTATGCGGTCGGGCGATACGCGCGCTTTGAGCGGCAGAGGCGGCGGTCTCAACGGCGAGCGGTGGCTGTGGTGCATTGGGCAGCCAACGGGCATGTCTGGCGTGTTCCTGGGCTCGTGGCAGAGTGGTGGACGTGGGCTGCGGTCGAGGGGCGGCGTGTACACGCGTGTCGGGCGCGGCGCTCTGGCGCGTGCTCGGCATGGTGCAGATGCACTGGGCACGGCGCATTGGTGGTGTTCCACGGCTCGGCTGCGCTTGGGGAGGGGACAGAGGGTGGCAGTGGGGTGTGAGCTAGCTAGTAGACATGGTGAGAGGGAGAGGGACGGTCTGCTGCAGCGAGGCAAGGTTTGGTCAGCGAGTTGGTGCTCGGGGTGGCATGGCCTTGCTGCTAAGGGGGTAGGGGATGGGTGCTTAGTCTCTGGTTGGATCAAGAGGGGACAAAGGGATTAAATGGAGATCAATTGGGGGCAAAAGCCTGTTCAAAACAGTGAGCTAGTTTTAGAGATTAAACCTTGCCTGCCATGTGTTTGTTGAAATGGCCGCAAGAAAGTTATTTTTGAATTTTGCAAAGATTTTTGGTGGGTGTGCTAGTACTAAGCTTGAGACTCTGTGGGTGCTTGGGGTTTTAAATTTGAGCTCATTTGAGTGGTTTTTGAAATAGTGGGATCTTCCCATATGAAATAGATTCAATTTTCAAATGTCAATTAAATTTAGTGTTTGAATGTTTTTGGTACATCACAAAGTGGGCCTTGGTACATCATTATATGTACTAGCAAGGGGTGCAAAGATCCACAATTGTTTCTGTTAGGTTTTGAGTTCTAGGAATAGCCAAAGTAGGCATGGTAGTTAATTTGGCACAAATAACCATTTGCTTCTTTTATTTGTTTTGATTTGTTTTTCTTTGGGATTTGTTTGGGAATGATCTAGATGATGTTTATTTCACCTAAGAATCATTTTTCAAGCAATGGATCACTTAATCATGGCAATTCAAATCAACTCCTATTTTAAATGCACACACATATGAATGTTTTAATAATTTTAATTGGAATTTTTTTTGTTAACCCTAATTTTGATGATTTGGATCTTAATAACCTTGGATTAAAGTTTTGGGATGTGACATATGCTCAAACTACATCATGTTGGTGGAAACCTGTAACTCAAAACAAAATTTAGTAAGACAAAAATAAATAAGAAAAAACTAAAAGACCTACAACGCTTAGCTCCCTGGCAACGGCGCCAGAAAATAGCTTGATGACTACAAGTGTACAAATCGTTTGTCGCTAGTTTCGAAATAAAGATATCAATCCCACAGGGAGCAGGAGTCTGATGTCTAATAACTCTTGAAATAAATATTACGATAGAAATGCTAGATAAAGTTCTAAGTGACAAGATAAAATATGAGTATTGTGTAAAAATGTGTTTTTGGGTTTTAGGTATAAGATCAATAATAAAGTAAAGTAAAACAACTGAATACATAAAGTAAGTATCGCGTATGTAAGAGAGATTGGAACTGCAGTAGGGGAAAAGCGTTCTCAGGGAGTAGCGGATACACCACTAGTATTAAGGAGCTAAGATAAAGATTATCATCATGAACATTCTCAACTATTTATGTATGGCAGGAAGTCCATATTTGGACAAATAGGCAGCAACCGCTGATCACATCATCCTCATAATCACAGCAGTCAGCAATCGACATCAATCGAATTACTGCACTATTAAGGGATGTAATCCCGTAGGAAGTATCCCATGGCATGGATAGTGTTTCGTGAGTTTCCTCAGTTTCCCAAGTTGATATGTAAGGGGTGCCAACAACTTTATAGTCACTATAAGTGCTAGCACACCTCCGTCTACCAACAAGTAGTTCCCTCCATCAAGTCCCTATGAGAGTCAAATATGGAGAGGTCGACTTCTCTCAACATCAAGATGTAGAAAATCTAACACATGGTCATAACGATGAATATCATAATAGACTTTATCTTATTTCAATCTCATACTAGGGTTTCTCCATCTCCCCAAGAACTAATGATCTACTCAGACATGGAGGCAATCAACATCAAAGCAATAACAATGGAATCTATCATAGTTGAATAATACGTGTATAAATCCACCACGAGTACGGAAATTACAACAAGATCTAGACCATATGTAGATGGGATGGATGGAGATGGTGGTGATGCAGTGGTGGATGATGAAGATCGATGCCTTAGCCTCCCGGATCTGCGTAGGGCGAAGATGGATCCCTTGTGGATGAGTTCCCTCTCTAGATGCCTTCCGGAGGTGAGGTTTCTACGACTTCTAGGTGTTCTGTATATCATGTCTCCGAACCAGTTGCATGGGGTGAAACTATTTGACGAGGCGGAGGCGGCACCAACTATCGCCAACTATACGGCCGGAGCTATATAGTCGGAAAATTCGCTCCGGTCGTATAGTTGGTCGTTGGACTCTCTGTCTCCTTTGTCCGCTTCTGTTTTTCTTCTGGTATTATTAATATTTCCCAAATAAGTGATTTACGTTGTTTTTGACTCCTTTTCTCGACAGTACAACTCCTCAAAGAATTTTATCCATTGGATCCATCATCTATCTTGATCCTGGTGAAAATAGACATAAAATGTGCGCGTGAGCGCTGTAAAATACCAAGGTCCTACATTACAATGAAAAATAATAATGTAAAACATGATGCAAATATGCACCCATCATCCGGTTGCAACCATATTTACAACTGCCTCTCCATATATAAGCGACAAAAGTCCAATTGCGTGTCAAGTTGCAACGCTAGTTGCGACTCCCTCTCTATAAGCGACAAAAGTCCAGTTGCGTGTCAAGTTCCAACTCGAGACTGACAGTCCAGTCGCAACTGTCGAGATGAAACTCAAGGAAAGTCCTCAGTACCATCAATGGACAAAAAATTCCAGTTGCATGTCAAGTTGCAACTCAAGATTGACAGTCCAATTGCAATGCTAGTTGCAACTCCCTCTCTATAAGCAACCAAAGTCTAGTTGCGTGTCAAGTTGCAACTCGAGACTGGCAGTCCATTTGCAACCCTAGTTGCAACTGTCGAGATGAAACTCAAGGAAAGTCCCCAGTACCATCAAGTAACAAAAAAATATAGTTGCGTGTCAATTTGCAACTCGAGACTGACAGTCCAGTTGCAACCCTTGTTGCAACTCCCTCTCTATAAGAGACAAAAGTCCAGTTGCGTGTCAAGTTGCAACCTTAGTTGCAAATCCCTCTCTATACCATCAAAGCAAGAAAAGGTCGTGGGTTGCGTGTCGAGATGAAACTCAAGGCAACTCCTCAGTACCATCAATGGACAAAAAAGTCCAGTTGCATGTCAAGTTGCAACTCAAAGATGACAGTCCAGTTGCAACCCTAGTTACAACTCCCTCTCTATAAGAAAGAAAAGTCTAGTTGCGTGTAAGTTGCAACTCGAGACTGATAGTCGAGTTGCAATGCTAGTTGCAACTCCCTCTCTATGCCATCAAATAAAGGAAAAGTGACAAAAGTCCAGTTGTGTGTCAAGTTGCAACTCGAGACTGACAGTCTAGTTGCAACCTTAGTTGCACATCTCCCTCTATAAGAGACAAAAGTCCAGTTGTGTGTCAAGTTGCAACTCGAGACTGACAGTCCAATTGCAACCCTAGTTGCAATGCCCGCTCTATAAGCAAGGAAAGTCAAGTTGCATATCAACTTGCAACTCGAGACTGACAATCCAGTTGCAATGCTAGTTGCAACTCCCTCTCTATACCATCAAATCAAGAAAAGGCCATGGGTTGTGTGTCGAGATGAAACTAAAGGCAACTCCTCGGTATCATCAAGGGACAAAAAAGTCTAGTTGTGTGTCAAGTTGCAACTCGAGACTGATAGTCCATGCAACCCTAGTTACAACTCACCTCTCTATAAGCGACAAAAGTCTAGTTATGTGTCAAGTTGCAACTCGAGACTGATAGTCCAATTACAACCCTAGTTGCAACTCCCTCTCTATAAACGACAAAAGTCTAGTTGCGTGTCAAGTTGCAACTCAACATGGATAGTCCAGTTGCAACCTTAGTTGCACCTCCCTCCCTATAAGAGACAAAAGTCCAGTTGCATGTCAATTTGCAACTCGAGACTGATAGTCTACTTAAAACCCTAGTTGTAGTCAAGTTTAGGGTTTCGTGGGGGTCATAGCCTCCTCACGTGTGTATATATATGAGATGACCAGTTACAAATACAACCGTACATGAGTACGAATACAACTATACATGGCTACCTAGACCGTATATTTAACATACCCCCTCAATCTGAACTTTGTACAAGATTCAAATTGGTTCTAAACCGGTCTAGCATCTCCCGAGTGGCGGGCTTAGTAAAAACATCCACCAACTGATCATCTGTCAAAAGAAACCTGACATCGAGTGTACCTGTAGCAAATCATTCTCGCACAAAGTGGAAATCGATCTTCATGTGCTTGGTACGAGCCTGGAATACTGGATTTGCCATCAGATAAGTTGCCCCTAAATTATCACACCACAGAATAGGTGCGCGTTGCTGTCTGACACCGAGTTCCCTCAGAACCGACTACCCAAATGGCTTCGGCGGCACCATTAGCCAATTCCTTGTACTCAACCTCGGTACTAGACCTCGAGACGGCAGGCTGCTTCTTCGAGCTCCAAGAAACAAGGTTTGTCCCACAACAAAGCCGCTAGTGGATCGTTTGTAGTCAACACAACCTGTCCAGTCAGCATCCATGAATATACTAACACCAGTGGAGGAGGACTTGCGTATTTGCAGTCATGTATCTAGCATACCCTTGACATGTCTCAGAATATGCTTAACAGCTTCCCACTGAACCTCAGTTGGCTACGATAGAAACTAAGCACACCTTGTTCACAACAAAGGAAATGTCTGGGCGAGTGAGCGTCAAATACTGAAGTGCTCCAACCACACTGCAGTACCGGAAAGAGTCATCAGCACCAAGTAGAGCACCAGACTCACGAGGCAGTGGCTCCGACGTGACAATTTAATATATTGTTTCCCCTTTTTGTTTCTTTATATTTTGTAGGAACAAAGATCTGGATTATCAAGACTTAGTATAGGAGTAGATAGGTAGTCTAGGTTTTCATTGTAATCTTCTTCTGATCCTTTTGTAAAGAATCTTGTAAAGATATTCTTATAAGTTAATAAAGTTTTATTTCATTAGATTCTATTCCTTATAATATTTTGTTGTGGTGTATTTATCTCAATTTGTAATATTATTATGGAATAAAGAAATAAAATAAGAATTCATTTCTTATTTGAGTTTCCTTGTCTTTAATTCCTATTATGGTTCAATATACCTTTAATGTAATCAAGCAATATTACTAAATCATTTTGGAAAACAATGTAATATTACTCACTTCTGTTTTCCAAATGTTTTAAATTTCAAATTTGAATTCAAATAATCCCCCCAAACTCATTAATTCCTAAAGGTCATGTCAAAATTTTATAGCAATCACCAGAAAGAGCTATCCCTACCTCTTGTTGGTTAAAGAAACTTTGATCTCTTTAGGTTTTTGTTTGGAGAAAAATTTACCCTGATTTTTTACAGATAAATGCATGCACATGCATAGATTCCTATTTTTACCCTTTGTTGGTTCCTAAATGCTAGGGTGTTACACGAGCGAAGGCGGCGACCCCGTGTGGTCAGAAGGCCTGGCACACGGAGGTGGGGAAGCAAGCAATGAGGGCGCATCGGGAGACGAGCCCGAGCCATGCACGTCGTTTGTGGAGACGTCGATCGTGCCCGGAGTCGCAGCGCTAGGAGCCACCTGAGGTACCTGAGAGGGCATCGAATAAACATCGCCAGACACAGGCAGGTTAGTAGACAAATAGGATAGGTCGTATTTACGCATAGGTACATCTAGAACCATTTCATCAATAGGAAACGAAAGTGCATGTTCAAGGTTGGAAATATCAACAGAAACACCGGGGCTAGAGAAGGGAAAAATGTTCTCGTCAAAAATGACATCACGAGAAATATAAACCCTTCTCGAGGCATGATCGAGACACTTATAGCCTTTATGCATTGGACTATAGCCGAGAAAGACGCACATCTTGGAGCGGAACTCAAGTTTGCGAGCATTATATTTGCGAAGACTAGGCCAACAAGCACACCGAAAAATCCTAAGAGATGAATAAGTCCGCTGAACACGAAAGAGATGAAACAAGGGTGTCTCCTTGTTGAGAACCGGCGCGGGCATACAATTTATGAGATAGCAGGTCATGAGAAATGCCTCGTCCCAAAACCGCAGAGGAAAGGAGGAGTGCGCAAGGAGAGTGAGTCCGGTCTCTACCAAGTGACGGTGTTTGCGCTCGACAATACCGTTCTACTGGGAAGTGTGCGGGCATGATATACAGTGGGAGATACCCATGTGCTAGAAGTAGCGGTGAAGTTTTTGATTCTCGCCACCCAGTCGGACTGAACTGCCTTAATCTTGTAGTTCAAGAGATGCTCCACATGAGCTTGGAAGGCGTAAAAGACCTTCTCGACATCAGACTTATGTTTAAGCAAACGAATCCAGTAGAAACGAGTGGTCATCCACAAAACTAACGTAGTACTTATACCCTCCCTAAGAAGAAATAGTGGGACCCCAAACATCAGAATTAATTAATTCAAGAGACACAGTAGAAACATGAGTTGATATAGAGTAAGATAATTGATGACTTTTAGCATGCTGACTGGCATCACACACTAATGGTGGTGTATCTGAACTAGTACAAGAAAGCTCATGACTCTTAACAATAGAGTTAAAAACATTATTTGATGGATGACCTAGACGCTGATGCCACTGCGAGGACGACATCTTGACACTAGTGGAGGAATTATGAGTGGATGATGATGATGCACGACGGTATGGAACTGGATAAAGTCCTCCATGGCTTCTACCGTGAAGGATTATGCGCCGGGTTGCCTTGTCCTTAACAAAGAAAGCATGACGGTGAAACTCAACAAACACGTCATTGTCACAAACAAGGTGATAAACAGATAGAAGGTGTTTACTAACGGAAGGCACATGCTAGACATTTTTAAGTTGGAGAGATGAACCGGGTAAATGCGAATGACCAATGTGCGAAATAGAGAAACCTGCACCATTTTCCACCTGGACATGGTCGTTCCCTCCATGGAGCCCGTGAACCTGAAGACGCTCAAGCTCACTGGTGAAGTGATCCATAGTCCCGGTGTCCATCACCCAGGGCTGGTTGTCAGAGGAGGTGGTCGATGCCGCGGTTCCAAAGCGGTTGTTGAATTCGTGCTTAAAGCGATGGTGACAAGCGTAGGCCTCATGGCCCCAGATCTTGCATATCTAGCATCTGCAGCGCTTGTCGCTGCGGCCACCGTCATTCCCGCCGCCATTGCAGCCACCATCGTTACCTCCGGTGTACCCGGCGTTTCCACCATTGTCGCCCTGGCAGCTGTTGCTGGCGTAGCAGGTATTGCGGCCGTTGGAGCCACCGCCCTGGTTGGCGTCATTACCGCCCCAGCGGTTAAGCATGGGCTGGCCCCTCACCGTAGGGGCGGAGAAGATCGCCTGGGACGACGCTCGACTGCCATTGCCGTAGGAATGTGACACGGTGTTCGCGGAAGATGACCATCCTGATACGTTGCAAACGTGACATAGGTGAAGGGGCAATGTCAGAGGGTGGACCAGGTGGTGTCGGCCCCTGGTCCACCCTCTGACATCGCCCCTTCACCTATGAGAAGCTTCCCGATGAGAGAACCCTAAATCATCTAGGAGAAAGCCACGAAAATCTCCACAACGCCGCCACCACCGAAGGGGAGATTCCGGGGACAGAACATCTCTGTTCCGGCACCCTGTCGGGATGGGGAAGTGCCCCCAGAGCCATCTCCATCGATCTCCACCACCATCTCCATCACCATTACTGATTCCCATGATGATGAGGGAGTAGTTCTTCCTCAAGGCTAAGGGTTCTACCGGTAGCTATGTGTTCATCTCTCACTCTATGCACGATCATATTGTGATCATGAGCTTTGTAATCAAGTAGATCTACCTTGATACTCAAGTGCTTTAATAGATCTCTGGCTCTCCCCATGTGTGTGAAAGTGATAGCGTGCACACCATGGTGGCACTTAGGCTAGAGATTACAAATACTTGTTATGAGTTATATTTGGAGTTGGATGTCTCTATGAAATTGTGGTATTTGTTGGAACCATCTAGCGCTCAAGGTGGTAGTGAGGGGTTATCTAGATGGGGAAAGTGAACTTGGATGTGTGTTGTTATAGCCCTACCATGGATTAGAGTGTCCAACCGGAGAGTAGTTCAGAGAAGTATCATAAAGAGATGATATTTATATGAGAGTGTTCACTAGTGAAAGTATGATCCCTAGGCCTTATTTCTAAGCATTGAAACACCGTTTGCAACTAGATCTATTACATGTTTGCTTACTTCCATCTTTATTTCAGATTGCCTTTAGTCTCTTCCTACTTGTCAAGCTATTTTCTAGCACCGTTACCACTTATAATTATCTATACCACTTGTATTTCACTATCTCTTCGCCGAACTAGTGCACCTATACACCTGACAAGTGTATTGGGTGTGTTGGGGACACAAGAGACTTCTTGTAGCTTGATTGCAGGGTTGCTTGAGAGGGATACCTTTGACCACTTCTACCCTGAGTTTGATAAACCTTGGGTAACCCAATTAAGGGAAACTTGCTGCTGTTCTACAAACATCTGTACTTGGAGGCCCAACAACTGTCTACAAGAATAGAAGTGCGTAGACATCAAGCTATTTTCTGGCGCCGTTGCCGGGGAGGTAAGGTAAAAGGTACTCACATCTTCTGGCTACTAAGCTATATTCTAGTACTGTAGCTGGTGTGTGAGTCCTCGAAGTTATTTCTTTTAGATTCTGCAATTATATCTTTTTGTTTCTTGTTTTTATTTTCACTAGTTAGGCTTAATGGAAAACAACAACAAAATTAGAGAGCTTTATAATATTTATCTTGAGTTAGGACATGAAGTGTTTGGAGAGAAAATTAAAAAACGTATAGAACTTTATTTACATGCTAATAACAATGTTGTTAGTATGAATTCTTTGGACACCATTATTGCTAATGCTATGGAAAAGTCTAAGCTTGGGGAAGCTAGTTTTTATGAAAATGATCTTTTTAGTTACCCAGCTTTGGAAGATAGCTATTCTATTGCTTATGATGATACCAAACCTCCAATATATGATGATTACAATGATGAATATAATATTTTCAGTCCACCTACTATTAAGTAGAAAATTAATTATAATTACTATATGCCTCCTATATTTGATGATTATGGTGATGAGAATAATAATGATAGCTATTTTGTTGAATTTGCTCCCACTACTATTAATAAGAATAACTATGCTTATGTGGAGAGTAATAATGATTATATGCATGTGGCTCATGATAAGAATGTTTTATGTGATAGTTATATTGTTAATTTTATTCATGATGCTACTGAAAGTTATTATGAGAGAGGTAAACATGGTTTTATGTGTCTCAATATTATTAAGTTTCCCCTCTTTATGTTGAAAGTCTTGAAGTTGCACTTGTTTTTCTTTCCTATGCTTGTTGGTTTGTGATTTCATGCCTTGTTTCTTTACAATATTCCTATTCATAGGAAGTGGGTTAGACTTAAATGTGTTTTGAATTTTCTTCTTGATGCTCTCTTTTACTTCAATTCATATTTCTTATGTGAGCATCTTCTCAAACTATCAAGCCTAACTTAAAGGTGTTAAAGAAAAGTACTTATTGGTAGATAAACCAAAAGTTTTAGTTGAGTTTTGCAAGTTATTAACTCTTTAATAACCTCTCCTTATCCTTTTTGTTTGATTTTTGTGCCAAGAATAACCTCTAATGAGAGGAAAGTAAGATTTGGGGAAGTGCTGTCCCGAACCAGATTTTTGTGCTTCGCTATAAAAATTCGTGAACAATATCTGTATGTCACATTGAGCTGTAATTTTCTGAATACATCCCTCCGGTTATTAGATAACTTTCGTTAGTTCAACACTTTCCGATTTGAGCAATAGAAGGTCTTCGAAAAAATCGGTTTTCACCTTCTGGTATGTTCTGACAGATTTCTGCCATTATTTGCATTTGCCTCTTTATCGATTTCTTTTTGGGTTCTTTTTGGTGAATTGAGCTTTTTGAGGGAATTGCTATAGTATCTTGTGTTTTTAATGAAAGTTTTGCTGTTTTAAAACTAAAAACCAAAGGTTTATTATCTTTTGAATGCACTAATGTTGCAAATGAAGATTGTGTGAAGTTTTGTATGAAGGAAATTTTCAGGTGTATGGATAGACTGATGTAATGAGATGAAGAATGGAAAAAATCTCAAGCTTGGGTATGCCACCCCGTGTAACTCCAAGAAATATTCAAGAGGTACAAGCGTCAAAGCTTGGGGATGCCCAAGGCATCCCCTTCTTTATCAATAAAAATCTCAGGTCTTTCTGGACACTTCGTATTTATTGTTTCATGCACTATTGTGTTGTTCTTGGAGCGTCTTTGCTTTTGATTTTAGTTTTCTTTTGCTTGGTTTTCTTAAATAACTTGTTTGGATCCCAACACACTTCTTTTGGAGAGAGACACACCCCATTATTCATTGCCTAGAACACTCTAGTTTTCATTCTCATTGTTTTGTGAGTGTTCTCTTTTGCTAGCACTGTGTTTAGCCTTAGTTTTCTTGTGCTTTCAGCTTAGAACTTTTTAGTTCTTATTTTTGGATTTGTGAGACAAGCTCACTGATCTTTATTTATTATTATCTTTGTGAGTTCTTTCAAATAGGTTGATTTGGATTGGAAAAGAGTAGGAAAGTTCATGCTTAAGTGGTATAAAGGAGCTTGTTTTTTACTGTGACTTAGACTTTATTATGTCATGTTTGATATTGATTTGGCTTTATGCTTAGTTATTAATGTTGTAGCATGACTTGTTCCAAACAATTGAGATTGTTTAATGTGCCTTGAAAGAATCATGAGTTGTTTTAGCATACAAAAGCATAATATTATGGTATTATCCTTTGATGCTTTATTTGGGTTTACTTGGCACATGCTTACACCATGTTAAGACTATGAACCAGTCACCTTAGCCTCTATGATCATTTAGTTTTCGACTTGTGGTACCACTTTATGCTTTGATTGATAATGTTTTGTCGCTATGCATGATTATGGACATTATTGCTCTCTTAGCTGGTCGCTCCCCGTCTTTGCTAGCCTCCATACCAAGTATGAGTTCCATGCATGCATCCAACTCCAAATAAAACCAAGCTATTCCAAAGAGTCCACCATACTACCTATTAGCATTTGCTATTCCAAGTATATTCATGTTTTTATCTACCTTCCGAATTAAACTTGTTATGTGAAAATTAGTGATTAAAGCTCTCACGAACTTGATGGCACACTTTACTTTTCTTGCCCCTAATAAAATGGAACCATTGTGTCATCTATGTTGTATATGCTTGCACTTAAACGTTGGGAATTAGCAGAACCATGCTGTCATGGGGAATGCTTCCAACATTGCACTTGTACATTGTACCCAGTTGATATCATGCTCTTTTGTTTATGGATGTCGTCGGTGTGAAATGAAAGGGGGGCTTGTAAGTCCATGGAGTTATTTATGTGTGTGAGAGAAACATCTGGGCCGCTAGTCTAATCCATGCCTAATCATGGTGGAAACCTGTAGCGTAACCATAATGAGCAATCTATGAAGCATTCTTCTTATAAAAAAGAGATAGAGATTGAGAAAAAAAATATGAGAAAAGAGGAAAGAGTACAAAAAGCACCATTTTCCCATGGTTAATAAGAAGATTGCTGAGATGCTTATTGTCTTCTTGCCTTGTCATTTTTATATGGGGATTCTTCCGTATCATCGGGCAAGGGGTACCCCATTGGCGGTTCTCTATGATACACATGTACTTACTATGACAAGAACTTACCGGTAACTAAACTTGAGTAGCATGAGGAGCGACCCTCGTATTCAAGGGACATGATATTACCAACTTATACTTTGTCAAGCATATACTCCATAGTTTGTTCAGTTTAACCTTAATCACTTCAATATGCTTATGATAGGGGCAATGAGAGCTAAAAGCTAATAAGTACCATAATTTTTGGAAGCTCTTTATGAGACTTGATTCCCTGTTTCCTTCTATGAAAGCCTTTGTAACATCCCAATTCCAGCAACCCTGATTAGTTGTCCAGAATGCAAAATCAGGGGGAACAAAAACTTTTTCCTGTTTATTGATGAAGTGTTTGCCTGTTGTTTGACTATGCTTATGTTTATGATTGTGTATTAGAAGATATACTCCTTACCTCAACACCAGTTGACAAAAGCTACTTCCCAAAACTGTCTTAGCTTAATCTCCATATGCTCAAATGTTCTGGCATTTCAAAACCTAAGCCAAGATACCTTTAAAACCTCCCCCATTTTAGTAGCTTCTATTTCCCCAAACTATGGAGAGCTACATACTATAATCTCCTTATGTTTTCAAGACAGAACCTTCAACCATTCTTATCTTTAGGTTTCCCAAAAACCTCTTTTTAAAGCTTTTGAATTCTACTCTTGGTAGAGATACCAAGGACTCTCATCTTATCCAAACCAAAACATTTTCAAAATACCCATCCTTACCTCAAGCTAAGCTTGATGGTAACCCTAGTAGTAGTTGATTTGTTTGTAAGATGAGTTGCCTTGATCTGCTATTTGACTTGCTTGCTTAGGAAGTAGTATGAGCCAATCTAGGAGCTCATCACTGGGATCAATATACTTTAAACTCACCAAACCCTCAGCAAGAATACAATCTGGATCTGATCCCTAGCTACTAAGTAATCATCTAAAACCCTTAACCAGATCAGCTCTGAAGTGATCTAATTCCAGAAGCTTCCAAGTCATTGAAGACCAATATCAAGCTTGGATCTTTTATACTCCTTATACACTTCAACATCATCCACTTGATGATGCTTTGATACCTTGCATCCCATCAAAATCATCACCACCCACATTCTAGTCAAAAACCCTAACTCTGCCAAATTTGGCCAAGTCTGGAATCTGTTTCCAACATCACCTTTTTGAATGTCTCCTTTTCTCAACCCTTGTGCATTTTTGAAAATGCATTTGAACCATCATGTTAACCATCCTATGTACTACCAAGGCCAACTCTTTCCCTTGGTTATATCATCCTCCAACCCACTTGTTCTTGATGGTTTTGTAGGCAAGAAAATAACTTTTCCTGCAAATCTTATCAACATGCCTACTTTGACAGAAGCTCACACCATCATCCAACCTTCTACTGACCAACTCTCTGCATGGTTGTGATATACTCATATAGGTCTACCAATATCTACTTAACTTGTTCAAGTGGATCCTTGTGCTTCTCAAACCCACAAGGTTTTGAAGGCTAGTTGATAATCTGCTTTGGCAGGCTTATTATATTCAAAGTTAGAAAGCCTGTCTGGTTGAGCTCAAGCAGGATCAAGCTCAACCCTATACACCATGGAGATCTACATCACTTGTTGTATCCATATATCCCATGCCCCAAGGGGAGCCTTGAGCTCCAAGATCCAACAAGGTTTTGGTGGCATGAAAACAATCTTACCCAAGATCCTTAATCTCTAGTTTTTCACCAAAATCATCTTTGATTCTCAAATCCCAAGGTTGCAAATGCTTGATACACCTTGTATACATCATCTACCTTGATCATAAAGATTTATCAAATATCATCCATAATTATTATGGACCAAATCTATTTAATTCCTTTAATAGACAAAATCCCCAAAACATCATCCACAATGGAAAGTTTGGTTTTTGCCAACACACTTCCTCAACTTTTGGCTCAATCGATATCCATATGTCATACCCTAACTTCCAACTTCAAAAATAAATATTTTTGAAGGGTTTTATTAATTCTTTTGCCCTATTCTCTTAAATGGCAGAAATGGAATAATAAATGTTTTAAATACTTTTAATCCTCAATAAATCTCGGCAAAATTCTCCTAAGTTTGTATTCACATTTGAGACCACCTCACATCAAAATCCAAGAAGGTCCAAAGTAAAAATACCAAATGAGCTCCAATACTTCAGTTCTGCAGTTTTTGAATAAATGGATTTAAGTGGACTTAAAATCCTCTGAAAAATCCCAAATAACTCTTGGAGATGCACCTTAACCATTCCTATCTACCAGAAGCACTGAATCATCTTGACCTGATCGAAATCTCAGAAGTCCTTCATGAACAATAATATGCTCAAAACTTGAAATAAATCATTAACATGATTCAAAACCCATCCAAACTCCATCAAGCTTGCACCACCCTTCTCCACAGCCACCACACCCATCCCTGGTCGACATTCACTGTAGTAACATCCTGTAGCACCTTGTCATCTAGTATTTGGACCCTAGAAACTTAACCTCATGTGGGTGTCTTGCCTTGCAAACTACTTTACTCACCTTGCAGCTGCTGCGCTCTGTCCCCCTGCTTGACCAGAGCTCTCACAACATGACCCCAGCACCGCCCATAATGCCCAGTCCCTGGCCACCTCTTCTCCCTACCTCTCCTTGGGCATAGTCCACCATGGACTACTCCCTTGCTCCCTTATTTCTCCCCCTCACACCCCACTCACCTTCCCAGAGCCTCCACTCCCTCTCCCCTGCTCCGAGCTACTCAAGAGAGAGAGAAGAAAAAGCTTCGGCCTTCTCCTCTAATCGAGCTAAGCTCCCTCTCCTCTGCTCTTCCCTCGCTGCATGTCACCGCTTTGAGATCCCCTCCTTCTCCTCTATCTAATCCTGCCCCTCTTTTTGCCTAGGACTTCCCCTACCGTCGCCGCCGCCGAGCTCCGTCGCCACCCCTCTCGGGCTCCCTCGCGTGGGCAAGATCCACTCGCGGCAACCCCTTGTGCCGCCCCTTCCCGGGCTCGTCGTCAACCGCCGTGTCGCCCTAGACCATCCCCAGCTCCTCTCCGCCCCTCTAGTAAGCTCCCCACGCCGCCCCGCCACCAGCTAGGGTTCCTGCCCCGGTGCCCTATCCGCAAGGTGGAAGATGGCCAGGAGCCGTCGATCTCGATCTAATCGAGTGGCTCCTGTCGCTCCATACCCCTTCGCCCCACCGGCCTGCTGACCGCTAGGCCCCGCCCTGTGGGATTTAAACCCGCCGTCCCGTGCGCGCCGTCGCCCCCCCCCCCTCCCGTGGGCCGAATCCCTTGGCTCGGCCCATTCCTCCGCAGATCAAGCCCAGGCGCCTCCTTTTATCTTTTTTCCTTTTGTTTTCCACCAGATCTGCTCATTAGGCTATTGGTTTAAATCCCAAAGAAAATGGAAAACAGGTTTATATGCCTAGATCCAAATTTTCTAGGGTTTCTGAATGTTTTCCTAATCATGCAGTGCAAGAAGTGGACCAAAATAATGTCTATATTAATCATAGTAAATTAAATACCCAAAGGTGTCCTTTTCACAAGAAAAATCCTTTAGAGAGTTTAGTAAGTCCAAACTGTGTAGATCCACTTTCTTCTGAAAGGTATCTAATATACCTTGCCTTATACCTTGGCCTCGTGGTATTTGAAGTCCTAAGTATACAATAGTGAAATTAACAAATAAACCTCATATCTGCCTTATAAAAATTCCCTAGGCATATCTACAGCACCTCTTAGGCTAAATCCAACTCCCAGAGAAGTAGTATATCAATACCTATCTAAAACCAAGAGATAAGGATTTATTGACCCACTGTTGAATTTTAGTGAATTAAATACTTCTGTAAGTGGTATTATCACTGGATAAATCATTCCAGGGGTTTGACAACTCCAAAAAGAGTGAATCTAATTCCTACAGAAAGGTATTCAAAATACCTACCTTGTGGCATTGGTTTCCTATCAAAAGCTACTGTAGATTAAATCTGGTGAAAAAGACAAAAACCCTCTAGAACTTCCTTTGGGAATTTCTTGAGGGCATTCTAGCAACTATTTTGACATAATTCCAACTCTATTTGGATCAGTACATAAAAGCCTACTAAACCATCCAAGAAAATAATTGTTGGAGCTCCACAACTTTTCTGGTAAATTATTAACTAGACTTTTAATCACTAGAAAATGCTTATTAAATCAAGGGAGGTTGATAAAATAGTGAAACCACTTTTGCTGGCTTCATTTTATCAATGCCTACCTGATGGTACCATTTTTATACAATGATATCATACAGGATATGGTCTTGGTCCAAAATCCATCTCTTAGGTAGTTTCTAGACTATAAATCCTAAGGGATTGTCTTCCATGTTTCCAAGACAAGGCCAATCTTATTAAATCCATTCTTCCTAAGACCTAATGATTTGTAAACTTGTATTATTCATTGCTTTCTATATGTATTGATGTTTGTATGCCTGGTGTTGATTGTGTCATTTGTTTGCTTGCATGTGATCTATATCGACATTAAATGCGATTATATCGCAGACCAAAATAAGTTGATTATTATTATTGGTTATTATGGTTTTCTAAGGAGAAGTCCAAGGACATATAATGCCAGATTGCTGATCTCAGGGAAGCCACATTCTTGCTCATAAGCCTTGTCCTATTGTTTTACTTATGCATGTTTTATCTACTGTTTATAAAAACTTCACTATTTTACTATATGTTGATGTATATATGGTAGTGGTTTGGCTCCTTCGAACTATTACACTTTTGTACTATTAAGTACAACCCCCTTGATGACATCTACTTGTCCCTAGTATGGTAGATGGTGTAACACACCATACCCTTTGGAGACCCCGTTTTAGCTGAAGCAAAACTAGAGGATGGGAAGACCCCCGACAAAGTTATTACCAAATGTTTTATGATAAAACCTTGGTGAGGTGGGACCTCCCAAGAGATGTTGAGAAAGAAAAAGGTTTGTTTTACAAAATGATGAAGGAAAGCGGGAGGAAAAAGGTTTACGAAAACACATCCGGTTCTTTGCAGTTTTGCTAGAACAATTAACCCGTGCAACCACATTACCCTGGAATGGGACAGGGCTGGATTTGATGTTTGTCTATTCTGGTATAAGCTGCCTCGCAACTACTACAGGGGATCGCGATCCCCGAAGGCTGGGCCTTCTCCCTTAAAGGTCCATGTGGGACATCGACCTGGAGAAGGAACGAACTGTCTGTGGGAAGTCAGGCGTTACTATGAGCCCCTCATTGAAAGCCCCACTTTGTAAAGTGTAAAATGCACTCCGGTTGGTCCTCGATACCCGACGTCCCGGTTTTGAGGGGAATAATATTCATAGGGTAGGCACTTATATTGGAGTGGGCATCCGGAGAGTCTTGATCGGTTACTCGACCCACGATCAGTGTAGATCAGGGTAGTGTACCCGGATGGTGTGGGTAAAGTGTGCAACCTCTACAGAGTGTAAATCTATTCGAATAGCCGTGTCCGCGGTCATGGACGGTTGCGAAGGTTGCTGTAGAGCGGTGCTGGTTTTGTTTTCAAAAAGGATTTTCAGAAAAGAAATGGCTTTGGAAATGTTTTGACCATGGGATGGTCGTAAAGGAGTAAGGTTTTGACCATGGGATGGTCGGAAGGAGGAGAAAGGAGTTTGGTCATGGGACGACCTGAAGACGGGAACAAATGGGTGACACAGTCCTAATGTTTTCCAAAACTTTTCAAAAAGGTTTCCAAAATGTTTTACAAAAGTTTTCAACAAATATATGTAGATGCTATATCTACAAGAGAACCAAATTGAGAAAAGAACCTCTCTTGGAGCCCTCCTACTACCACAGCCATAATGCATATCCTGTTGTTATTATTGTTATCTTAAGGTGGTTTGCGAGTACATTCAAAGTACTCACTGGCATTGTCCCTGGCTATTAACTTGGTCAGATATCAAGAAGAGGTGAAGTGGACGACTATGCAAGCTAGGACATTCTTCCAATCAGTTGCCTGTAGGTTAAGGCATGACCAGGGATCTATGCTTGATGAAGTTCCGCTGATGTTGATCGATGTAGTCATAATGGCAAATAAGGTATGACAGGTATTCGTTATGTATTGGATGTTTACTTTGATACTTGTTGGTTATGTGCCACGACTAACTGATCATGGGATCATGGTTGTATGCATAACATGGATTTTCTGAGGATTAATCCGGGGGCCTCACGGACTTGGTATCAGAGCCATCCTGACTGTAGGAGAACCTTAGTTAGTATGGTCACTAGACAGGAACCTTATTTTTAAAACCCCGGCTTTCGAAAACTAGTTTCTCAATGAGTTTCAAAAAGTTCTACTTCTTCTCTTACCCTAACTAAATGCTTTCGAAAATGGTTTCCTCTAACTCTTGTCTAAATTTCAAACCTATGGATTTCAAATAACTAGGATCTAGAACCCGGTGAAGACAATGAGAACAAGATGAAGACAAGAAACTACCAGCAAAAACAAGGAGACTACAATATCAGCGGAATCCTCACAATCATAAGACATCGGGTGTTGCACTATCAAGAAACGCCCAAGATACGACGACGGATTCATCTGCAAGATAGTGACTCCAAGTTGAAGACTAACGATATCTAGGGTCAATAGTCCTAAGAATAGGATTGCCCTACATCGCGAGTAGTTAACTCCTTGGTCCCTAGCGTTGACCGTGTTTGCTTGCGTAAGTGCATCCTGTGTTGCTTGATGTGTGTTGTCTGCCGAAGACATTGCGATTCCCTCGTTCTGTTCGCCTTGTGTGTATGTTCTGGTTTGCTTTGACCTCCTTAAAAATGTGACTCGAGGAGTGATAACCCACCTAGTAACTCCGGAAACCCCTGTATTAGCTGTCGGTATTGATACCCAGACTAACCTCGAGAGTATATGAGAGGAAAATCATCACAAGAACCAGGTGTTCGACATCGTCAAGTCCGAATCAACTCAAAGATTTCACCTCAGCAGGACGGCATACCTCGTCAAACTCACCTCGCAAGACTCATCAATAGCACCACACTCCCTTGCTCATCAGTCTACTACAGCTAGAAATCCCGTTGAAGCCGGAAGTCGATCACCGAAGGATCCTCAATATCCACAAGAAACCACCCGATAAGTCAACCAAGAAAAGAAGTGAAGACCTAATCACAATAACATTTAGTGTACTAGAGCTTCTGACCGCCTCAGGAGACTAACTGTTCTAGTCGACCCTACCCAAACCGAAGGGAAGTTCCTCCCTAGAAGGCCAGAACTACCCCTGAAACCAGATGACAAGGATGCATGAAGACAATGAGTCCACTCCGCCCTCAAGCAGAAGCAACACAAGATATTCAAGTGAAGACCTCCTCTCCAATGCTCACTGCATCAACCCTGACTAAAGACTAGCCAGGAGTGTCATAAACCGCTAGCTTGCCCTGAGCTAACTCCATAAGGCTTTGTTAGGAAACCACCCCCACCAAGGTTTGCGAAAATAGGGCGTCACCCGAAAACCTCAACTCGAGACTCAAGAAGATACAACCTTCCTCTAATATCAAGTCAACACTCCAAGACAGAAGATCCAAACCCTTCTCGATGAACCTTAGTGAAGCTCTAAGGTGTGTCTTTCCACTCAAACTTCAGAAGACTATCTACCCGAGGATACTTCAGAAAGACCACTAGATTTGATGCCTTCTCACCAAACAACAACCCGTGAGACATCAGAGGTGAAACTAATTGAAGATTCTATGAAGTCCCTCTGATGTATCAGCTAAAACCTATCCAAAGAACCACATGATCGCTAACCGCTCAATTCCAATTGCTTAGAGGACGTGAGACTCCAGTGACTCCCATAGGCCAAGTACGAATACAAGTAGTATATATAAGCACCGTAAGACATAGCTTCGTGGACACCATCTGAAGATTCCAACTCCAGGAGAAAATTTGACGCCAGTCTTCAAAACATCAATCTACGACTCCAAGAATAAAGGAATGTGTTATCCCCGAGCTGCCCTAGTCTAATCCTAAGGGGGAAAGACTGCGTCTTTCCCACAAAAATAGGGTAACCCCTTCGCCAAAGCAAACTCAGGAGTCCCGACCCTAAAATTGTTAAATAGGATACGCCACGCCCCTAAGGAAGAGCCATGGACCCTTAGAGAGAGGTACTCCCAGCTGTACATTCTAACCTCTCACGAGTACTCCATGAAGTTTAGAATCAAGGTCGTCTTCCTAGCCTAAGCCCTCGAGATATCGAGTCCAGAAGGAAAAGAAGGTCCTCCCTCACAATCGGAACTGGACTCTGCTCAACTCTCCGTGCATCCCAGATGACTGAAGCTCAACTTCATCGACAGAGTAGTCACTTTCCAAGCCGGATTGCGTAAGATAGTACGCGTAAGACACCTAGTATCAACCCGACTCAAAATCCCCTAACCCTACTCTCCTGAATCTCGGGACGAGATTCTTTTAAGGGGGAAAGGTTTGTAACATCCCAATTCCAGCAACCCTGATTAGTTGTCCAGAATGCAAAAATCAGGGGAACAAAAACTTTTTCCTGTTTATTGATGAAGTGTTTTCCTATTGTTTAAGTATGCTTATGTTTATGATTGTGTATTAGAAGATATAATCCTTACCTCAACAGCAGTTGACAAAAGCTACTTCCCAAAACTGTCCTGGCTTAATCTGCATATTCTCAAATGTTCTGGCATTTCAAAACCTGAGCCAAGATACCTTTACAACCTCATTTTAGTAGCTTCTATTTCCCCAAACTATGGAGAGCTACAGACTATAATCTCCTTATGTTTTCAAGAGATAACCTTCAACCATTCTTATCTTTAGGTTTCCCAAAAACCTCTTTTTAAAGCTTTTGAATTCTACTCTTGGTAGAGATACCAAGGACTCTCATCTTATCCAAACCACAACCTTTTCAAAATACCCATCCTTACCTCAAGCTAAGCTTGATGGTAACCCTAGTAGTAGATGATTTGTTTGTAAGATGAGTTGCCTTGATCTGTTGTTTGACTTGCTTGCTTAGGAAGTAGTATGAGACACACTAGGAGCTCATCACTGGAATCAATATACTTTAAACTCACCAAACCCTAAGCAAGAATACAGTCTAGATCTGATCCCTAGCTACTAAGTAATCATCTAAAACCCTTAACCAGATCAGCTCTGAAGTGATCTAATTCCAGAAGCTTCCAAGTCACTGAAGACCAATATCAAGATTGGATCTTTTCTACTCCCTCTACACTTCAACATCATCCACTTTATGATGCTTTGATCCCTTGCATCCCATCAAAATCATCACCACCCACATTCTAGTCAAAAACCCTAACTCTGCCAAATTTGGCCAAGTCTGGAATCTGTTTCCAGCATCACCTTTTTGAATGTCTCCTTTTCTCAACCCTTGTGCATTTTTGAAAATGAATTTGAACCATAATGTTAAACATCCTAAGTACTACCAAGGCCCACTCTTTCCCTTGGTTAGATCATATTCCAACCCACTTGTTCTTGATGGTTTTGCATGCAAGAAAATAACTTTTCCTGCAAATCTTATCAACATGCCTATTTTGACAGAAGCTCACACCATCATCCAACCTTCTACTGACCAGATCTCTGCATGGTTATGATATACTTATATAGGTCTACCAATATCTACTTCACTTTTTCCAAGTGGATCCTTGTGCTTCTCAAACCCACAAGGTTTTGAAGGCTAGTTGATAATCTGCTTTGGTAGGCTTATTATATTCAAAGTTCGAAAGCCTGTCTAGGTGATGTCAAGCAGGATCAAGCTCAACCATATACACCATGGAGATATAAATCACTTGGTCTATCCATCCATATATCCCATGCCCCAAGGAGAGCCTTGAGCTCCAAGATCCAACAAGGTTTTGGTGGCATGAAAACAATCTTACCCTAGATCCTTAATCTCTAGTTTTTCACCAAAATCACCTTTGATTCTCAAATCCCAAGGTTTCAAATGCTTGATACACCTTGTCTACATCATCTACCTTGATCATAAAGATTTATAAAATATCATCCATAATTATTATGGACCAAATCTATTTAATTCCTTTAATAGACAAAATCCCCAAAACTTCATCTACAATGGAAAGCTTGGTTTTTGCCAAAACACTTCCTCAACTTTTGGCTCAATCAAGATCCATATATCATACCCTAACTTCCAACTTCAAAAATAAATATTTTTGAAGGGTTTTATTAATTCTTTTGCCTATTCTCTTAAATGGAAGAAATGGAATAATAAATGTTTTAGATACTTTTAATCCTCAATAAATCTCGGGAAAATTCTCCTAAGTGTGTAATCACATTTGGGACCACCTCACATCAAAATCCGACACGGTCCAATGTAAAAATACCAAATGAGCTCCAATACTTCAATTCTGCAGTTTTTGAATAAATGGATTTAAGTGGACTTAAAATCCTCTAAAAATCCCAAATAACTCTTGGAGATGCACCTTAACCATTCCTATCTACTAGCAACACTAAATCATCTAGATCTGATCAAAATCTCAGAAGTCCTTCATGAACAACAATATGCTCAAAACTTGAAATAAATCATGAACATGATTCAAAACCCATCCAAACTCCATCAAGCTTGCACCACCCTTCTCCACAGCCACCACACCCATCCCTGGTCGACATTCACTGTAGTAACATCCTGTAGCACCTTGTCCTCTAGTATTTGGACCCTAGAAACTTAACCTCATGTGGGTGTCTTGCCTTGCAAACTTCTTTACTCACCTTGCAGCTGCTGCACTCTTTCCCCCTGCTTGACCAGAGCTCTCACAGCACGACCCTAGCACCGCCAATAATGCCTAGTCCCTGGCCACCTCTTCTCCCTATCCTCTCCTTGAGCATAGTACACCATGCACTACTCCCTTCGGTTTATAAGGGCCAGAGGCCACCAACTCTCCCCTGCTCCCTCATTTCTCCCCCTCACACCCCACTCACCTTCCCAGAGCCTCCTCTCCCTCTCCCATGCTCCGAGATGCGAGAGAGAGAGAGAGAGAGAGAAGAAAAAGCTTCGGCCTTCTCCTCTAATCGATCTAAGCTCCCTCTCCTCTGCTCTTCCCTCGCTGCATGTCACCGCTTTGAGATCCCCTCCTCCTCCTCTATCTAATCCCGCCCCTCTTTTTGCCCAGGACCGTCCCTACCATCGCTGCCACCGAGCTCGGTCGCCACCCCTCTCAGGCTCCCTCGTGCGGGCAAGATCCGGTCGCGGCAACCCTTGTGCCGCCCCTCGCCGGGCTCGTCGTCAACTGCCATGTTGCCCTAGGCCATCCTCGGCTCCTCTCTGCCCCTCTAGTAAGCTCCACACGCCGTCCCGCCGCCAGCTAGGGTTCCTGCCTCGGTGCCCTGTCCGCGAGGTGGAAGACGGCCGGGAGCTGTCGATCTCGATCTAATCGAGCGGCTCCCGTCCCTCCATACCCCTTCACCTTGCCGGCCTGCTGACCGCTGGGCCCCGCCCTGCGGGATTTAAACCCCGCCGTCCCATGTGTGCCATCGCCCACCCCCCCTCCCGTGGGCTGAATCCCCTGGCTCGGCCCATTCCTCTGCAGATCAAGCCCATGCGCCCCCTTTTATCTTTTTTTTCCACTAGATCTGCTCATTAGGCTGTTGGTTTAAATCCCAAAGAAAATGGAAAAGAGGTTTATATGCCTAGATCCAAATTTTCTAGGGTTTCTGCATGTTTTCCTAATCATGCAGTGCAAGAAGTGGACCAAAATAATGTCTATATTAATCATAGTAAATTAAATACCCAAAGGTGTCCTTTTCACAAGAAAAATCCTTTAGAGAGTTTAGTAAGTCCAAACTGTGTAGATCCACTTTCTTCTGAAAGGTATCTAATATACCTTACCTTATACCTTGGCCTCGTGGTATTTGAAGTCCTAACTATACAGTAGTGAAATTAACAAATAAACCTCATATCTGCCTTATAAAAATTCCCTAGGCATATCTACAACACCTCTTAGGCTAAATCCAACTCCCAGAGAAGTAGTACATCAATACCTAACTAAAACCAGGAGATAAGGATTCATTGACCCTATGTTGAATTTTAGTTAAATACTTTTGTAAGTGGTATTATCACTAGATAAATCATTCCAGGAGTTTGACACTCCAAAAAGAGTGAATCCAATTCCTACAAAAAGTTATTCAAAATACCTACCTTGTGGAATTGGTTTCCTATCAAAAGCTACTGTAGATTAAATCTGGTGAAAAGGACAAAAATCCTCCAGAACTGCCTTTGGGAATTTCCTGAGGGCATTCAGATAAATATTTTGACATAATTCCAACTCTATTTGGATCAGTACATAAAACCCTACTGAACCATCAAAGGAAATAATTTTTGGAGCTACAGAACTTTTCTGGTGAATTATTTCCTAAAACTAGAGTTTTAATCACTAGGAAATGCTTATTAAATGAAGGGAGATTGATAAAATAGTGAAACCACTTTTGCTGGCTTCATTTTATCAATACCTACCTGATGGTACAATTTTTATACAATGGTATCATACAGGATATGGTCTTGGTCCAAAATCCATCTCTTAGGTAGTTTCTAGACTATAAATCCTAAGGGATTTTCTTCCTTGTTTCCAAGACAAGGCCAATCTTATTAAATCCATTCTTCCTAAGACCTAATGATTTGTAAACTTGTATTGTTCATTGCTTTCTGTATGTATTGATGTTTGTATGCCTGGTGTTGATTGTGTCATTTGTTTGCTTGCATGTGATCTATATCGACATTAGATGCGATTATATCGGAGACCAAAAGAAGTTGATTATTATTATTGGTTATTATGGTTTCCTAAGGAGAAGTCCAGGGACATATAATGCCAGATTGCTGATCTCAGGGAAGCCACATTCTTGCTCATAAGCCTTGTCCTATTGTTTTACTTATGCATGTTTTATCTACTGTTTATTAAAACTTCACTATTTTACTATATGTTGATGTATATATGGCAGTGGTTTGGCTCCTTCGAACTATTACACTTTTGTACTATTAAGTACAACCCCCTTGATGACACCTACTTGTCCCTAGTATGGTAGATGGTGTAACACACCATACCCTTTGGAGACCCTGTTTTAGCTAAAACAAAACTAGAGGATGGGAAGACCCCCGACAAAGTTATTACCAAATGTTTTATGATAAAACCTTGGTGAGGTGGGACCTCCCAAGAGATGTTGAGAAATAAAAAGGTTTGTTTTACAAAATGATGAAGGAAAGCGGGAAGAAAAAGGTTTACGAAAACGCATCCGGTTCTTTGCAGTTTTGCTAGAACAATTAACCCGTGCAACCACATTACCCTGGAATGGGACAGGGCTGGATTTGATGTTTGTCTATTCTGGTATAATCTGCCTCGCAACTACTACAGGGGATCACGATCCCCGAAGGCTGGTCCTTCTCCCTTAAAGGTCCATGTGGGACATCGACCTAGAGAAGAAACGAACTATCTGTGGGTAGCCAGGCGTTACTATAAGCCCCTCATTGAAATCGCCCACTGTGTAAAGTGTAAAATCGCTCCGGTTGGTCCTCGGTACCCGACGTCCCGGTTTTGAGGGGAGTAACACTTATAGGGTAGGCACTTATATTGGAGTGGGCATCCGGAGAGTCTTGATCAGTTACTCGACCCACGATCGGTGTAGATCAGGGTAGTGCACCCGGATGGTGTGGGTATAGTGTGCAACCTCTTCAGAGTGTAAATATATTCGAATAGCCGTGTCCGCGGTCATGGACGGCTGTAGAGCGGTGCTGGTTTTGTTTTCAAAAAGGATTTTCGGAAAAGAAATGGGTTTGGAAATGTTTTGACCATGGGATGGTCGTAAAGGAGAAAGGTTTTGACCATGGGATGGTCGGAAGGAGGAGAAAGGAGTTTGGTCGTGGGACAACCTGAAGACGGGAACAAATGGGTGACCCAGTCCTAATGTTTTCCAAAACTTTTCCAAAATGTTTTACAAAAGTTTTCAACAAAGATATGTAGATGCTATATGTACAAGAGAAACTAATTGAGAAAAGAACCTCTCTTGGAGCCCTCCTACTACCACAGCCATAATGCATATCCTCTTGTTATTATTGTTATCTTAAGGTGGTTTGTGAGTACATTCAAAGTACTCACTAGCATTGTCCCTGGCTATTAACTTGGTCAGATATCAAGAAGAGGTGAAGTGGACGACTATGCGAGCTATGACGTTCTCCTAGTTAGTTTCCTGTAGGTTAAAGCATGCTCGGGCTCTACGCTTGATGAAGTTCCGCTGATGTTGATCGATGTATCCATAATGGCAAATAAGGTATGACATGTATTCGTTATGTATTGGATGTTTACTTTGATACTTGTCGGCTATGTGCCACGACTAACTGATCATGGGATCGTGGTTGTATGCATAACAGGGATTGTCAGAGGATTAATCCGAGGGCCTAACAACCTTTCTTTTACTTTTATATTGAGTCTCCATCTTCTATCTTTATGCACCTATTGAGAGAGCATAGTGGCCATTCTTAGTTTAATGTGCATTGTCACAAAACTTGTTGATTGATTCATAACTTGGATATTGCTTGTTCTTAAAATATTTGTATATAGTCACCCTTATGAACTTTGAAGGTGTCCTATGCATTTATATTTTGCTACTCCATGAGGGACAAGCTGAATGCCACTATGCTATGTTTTCTATATGTGAAACAAACAAACGTCTTTCAGTGCGTTGTTATTCATGATCTTTGTTTGTATCCTTTCATGCTGCATGCATAGTCACTATGTCTTATTATTAGAACTATATCTTTCATGCTATGTTAAAGTACTATGATCCCATCTATCAATGTTTTACAAATACTTTGATCAAGATTATGATGGTGCATGTCACCTCAAAAATCATTCTTTTCTTTTTATCACTTACGTACTCGAGGACGAGCAGGAGTTAAGCTTGGGGATGTTGATACGTTGCAAACGTACCTATAATTTTTGATGTTCCATGCTTGTTTTATATCTACTTTCTTATGTTTTGTCCACACTTTGGAGTACTTTTACACATTTTCCAGAAATAACCTATTAATAAGATGCCACAGTGCCAGTTGCCTATTTTCTTCTGTTTTTGGTTCCAGAAAAGCAAGAAAATGAATATTCTCGGAATTGGATCGGACAAAAGCCAAAGTCGATATTTTACCGGAAGACTCACGGAGCGAGAAGACGAGACGGAGAGGGGCTAGGGGCTAGCCACACCATGTGGTGGCACGGGTCCCCCTGGCCGTGCCACCAGGTGGTGTGGGCCCGTGGTCCACCCTCTGACATCGCCCCTTCGCCTATAAGATGCCTCCCGATGAGAAAACCCTAAATCATCCAGGAGAAAGCCACGAAAACCTCCACAGCGCCCCGCCACCGAAGGGGAGATTCAGGGGACAGAAAGTCTCTGTTCTGGCACCCTGCCGGGACGGGGAAGTGCCCCCGGAGCCATCTCCATCGATCTCCACCACCATCTCCATCGCCGTTGCTGATTCCCATGATGATGAGGGAGTAGTTCTTCCTCGAGGCTAAGGGTTCTACCAGTAGCTATGTGTTCATCTCTCTCTCTCTATGCATGATCATATTGTGATCATGAGCTTTGTAATCAAGTAGATCTACCTTGCTACTCAAGTGCTTTAATAGATCTCTGGCTCTCCCCACGTGTGTGGAAGTGATAGTGTGCACACCATGTTGGCACTTAGGCTAGAGATTACAAATACTTGTTATGAGTTATATTTGGAGTTGGATGTCTCTATGAAATTGTGGTGTTTGTTGGAACCATCTAGAACTCAAGGTGATAGTGAGGGGTTATCTAGATGGGGAAAGCGAACTTTGAGGTGTGCTGTTATAGCCCTACCATGGATTAGAGTGTCCAACCAGAGAGTAGTTTAGAGAAGTATCATAAAGAGATGATATTTATATGAGAGTGTTCACTAGTGAAAGTATGATCCCTAGGCCTTGTATCTAAGCATTGAAACACCGTTTGCAACTAGATCTGTTACATGTTTGCTTGCTTCCATCTTTATTTCAGATTTCCTTTAGTATCTTCCTACCCGTCAAGCTCTTTTCTAGCACCGTTAAAACTTATAATTATCTATACCACTTGTATTTCACTATCTCTTCGCCGAACTAGTGCACCTATACACCTGACAAGTGTATTTGGTGTGTTGGGGACACAAGATAATTCTTGTATCTTGATTGCAGGGTTGCTTGAGAGGGATACCTTTGACCACTTCCTCCCTGAGTTCGATAAACCTTGGGTAATCTACTAAAGGGAAACTTGCTGCTGTTCTATAAACCTCTACACTTGGAGGCCCAACAACTGTCTACAAGAATAGAAGTGTGTAGACATCACATCCCTCCGCCACGCTCTGTTGAGCCTGCATAACCTCATAAGAGAGGACCACCGAGTAGAAGTCGTAGTAGGTCATCACAGCGTTGGTAACACCAAGAGAGGCAACGATGGGGTTAAAGGCCTACCCAAGCCTGGTAAGGATGTTGTCGATGAGCTCATCATCGGTGATGGGGGCGCCAGCAGTCGCCATGACATCGGCAAGACCCTTCATCTTATGCATGTACTCCTCCACGGACAGATCCTCCTTCTGCAGCGATTGAAGCTGCCGCCTGATGTGGCGGACTTTGGTGCGACTCTGCGCGCCAAACGTGGCAATGACGGCCGATTAGACGGCATGCGCTATCATGCAGCCAACAAGCTGACACACGATATCGTCATCCATCACGGAGAGGAGGAGGCCCTTGACCTTCTGATCCTGAGTCCACCAACAGAGGTACTCGGGGTTGTCGATGATGGTTGTAGCATCGCTAGCGCCCTAGGTTAGGGTTTTGGCCGGGGCTGCAGTGGTGCCATCGAGGTGGCTGTGGAGGCTCCCACCAGCAAGGATCGAGATAGTGATCCCCTTCCACAGCATGAAGTTTCCTGCCCGAGCCGCACATAGATGGTGGTCAAAGAGGAGGAGGACGATACCGATGCTCCTAGGGCGGAGATGATCGGACCGATCGGATCGGAGGCGTCGAGAGAGGAGGATGTCATCTCTAGAGGCGCGACGGTGGAGGTCAAGAATAGAGCGACGGTGGTGGCGGCGAGAGGGAGAGAAACGCGGCGGCGGCAGCGTCAGAAGTAGGGCTACACGGCGGTGGTGGCGACTTGCTTGGAGAGCGCGTGAGGCTCTGATACCAAGTTAAGTTTAGGGTTTTGTGGGGGTCACAACCTCCTCACGTGTGTATATATATTAGACGATCAGTTACAAATACAACCGTACATGAGTATGAATACAACTATACATGGCTACCTAGACCGTATATTTAACAGTTGCAACTCCCTCTCTATAAGCGACAAAATTCTAGTTGCGTGTCAAGTTGGAACTGTAGACTGACAGTCCAGTTGCAACCATAGTTGCAACTCCATCTCTATACCATCAAAGCAAGAAAACTTCGTGGGTTGTGTGTCAAGATGAAACTCAAGGCAAGTACCATCAAGGGACAAAAAATCCAGTTGCATGTCAAGTTGCAACTCGAGACTGACAGTCCAATTGCAACGCTAGTTGCAACTCCCTCTCTATAAGCAACAAAAGTCTAGTTGCGTGTCAAGTCGCAACTCAAGACTGATAGTCCAGTTGCAACCCTAGTTGCAACAGTAGAGATGAAAATCAAGGCAAGTCCTCAGTACCATCAAGGAAAAAAAATCCAGTTGCGTGTCAATTTGCAACTCAAGACTAACAGTCTAGTTGCAACCCTAGTTGTAACTCCCTCTCTATAAGCGACAAAAGTCTAGCTGCGTGATAAGTTGCAATTCGAGACTGACAGTCCAGTTGCAACCCTAGTTGCAACTCCCTCTTTATACCATTGAAGCAAGAAAAGGCCGTGGGGTGCGTGTCGAGATGAAACTCAAGTGAAGTCCTCGGTACCATCTAGGGACAAAAAAGTCCAGTTGCGTGTCAAGATGCAACTCGAGACTAACAGTCCAGTTGCAATCCTAGTTACAACTCCCTCTCTATACCATGAAATCAAGAAAAGGCCGTGGGTTGCGTGTCGAGATGAAACTCAAGGCAAGTCCTTAGTATCATCACGGGACAAAAAAGTTGCAACTCGAGACCGACAGTCCAGTTGCAACCCTAGTTGTAACTCCTTCTCTATAAGCAAAAAAATCCTAGTTACGTGGCAAGTTGCAACTCGGTACTCAGAATCTAGTTGCGACACTAGTAGCAACTTGATATCTATACCACCATCAAAAAAGAGGGTGTAGAAAATGGTCAGGGTTTGCGTGCCGAGAGGCAAAAAAGCGGGTGTAGAAAACAGCCGGGATTTGCATGCCGAGAGAAAAAAACCTCTCCTAATAATAATCGATAAGCCAAAAAACAAAATCATGAACCGATAAATCATGAACCAATAAATCATGAACCAAAATTAAAAATCCTAAACCAAAAAATTCTGAAAAAATATTATTTTCCAAAAAAATAATAAACATTTTAAAAAATGGTGTCCCTAAAACACAAAAACAAATGGAAACAAAAAAAACCGAAACAAAAACACAAAAAGAAAAAGAAAATAGAAAAAAACAGCCCTGTCCCAACCTACAACCCAATTACAAAACAGCCCAAAAAACAACCCCCCAGCGCTAACAAAAGCAGCCCAGGAAAAAAACAAAGAAGAAATGGCAACGAACGTTCGGCCAGCAACACGGGCCGAAGCAGCTCAACCAGGCACACGCGGGCGATCAAATTGGACGGTTGTGAAGTCTACTGTGCTGTAGCAATTCCCTATTTATTACTACTCCCTCCGATCCAAATTAATTGACATCGTTTTGTCTAAATTCGGACGTATCTAACACTAAAACATGGCTAGATACATCCGAACCTAGACAAATCTAAGTCAATTAATTTAGATCGGAGGGAATAGTAAGTTTGCACGTGCAACGCATGTCTAAGCTAGCTGGCCTCATAACCTACGTCATGTTTAGGCTTAAGTATATTGTTGCGCGGACAAGTCAAAATTCTTGATTTATTTGTTAAACTGTCAATCTGCAATAGATGGGATCATCACAGTTCTTTCTTCCATAAGGACGGATCATGGAGCTTTTTAATGGAAAGCAATGTTTAATATAGAGACAATCATTTACAAGCGATCTCAAGAGACCCTAATGCCGATGTCAAAATGTGCTCATGCAGGACACCAGATCATAAAGCATTAGTACGAAGAGTTACAAAATTATAAGCTAGTAAGCTACCATCCTGCAGATCAGCTCACACTGACTTTATATCAGAACATACACCATATTTCTTGATTCTACGAAATCTTATATCTGCCCACATTGACTTTATATTACCTCCTGCAGATCAGCTCGATAAATAAGCTTGTCCTCAAGAAAGTAATCCGGTTGTCGCATAATCATTTCATTGCTAGATTCCAAGACAACATAGTGCACGACATGGTTTGAAAGTATATTGGGCATGGAGAAGCATCTCCACCACCGGCTTAAATAATTTTCTTTCAAACACCTGCCTAAATGACTAAGAAGAACAAGGACCCAAGCCAACCTGCAACAACATGTACGACTGGAATACACATAGCATCATCCACCTCAGCATCTACATTTAGTTCGTCCCAACCCAGACAAGAATACACATCAGTCAACATGGTAATCGACGGAAAGATCAAACAAAATATATTTGCAACCTGCATGGTATATTTGAAGAACATGAGTTAAACAGATGATCAAACAGAGAACAAGCTAAATCAATTGGCCTGACCAATGCTTACGGTGACTGAGGAACAGATTACCAAAATATACAAGAAGTCATAAACTAACACTAATCATCAGACATACAAAAAGTACAAACAGTAATATCACTAACAAATTGATCCTGTCTCAGTTAAGTTGCTATATGAGTAATCCAAACTCCAAAGAACCATATAACCTCTATTACTCATGAACGTAGAGACAAAACAAGACTCTCCACATTCTGGTCATTATAATAATAATCATTCTTACATCATGAGCTAGCTCTCTGGATTAAATTTTGCTTGAACCCCTTTTTTTCTTGTCTGATCCTTGGAACGAAAGTATGGACTAAGCACAAATGTTGTATATAAAAAAGATGTCAACAACACATGGTGGATAAATATGTAACAAAGTAAAATTTACTAAGTGAAAAGTGTAATATCACTCCAGGTTCAACATCAGAAGCATTGCTGCAATCTTAAATAAACCCTCTTAAATACTTGTTCCAACGACGGTGACATTCATGACATGTCCTGCTGTAACTGCAACAAGTGGCCAACAAGAGAATACAAACTCGCAGAACCCGACACATTCTAATACATGATCAATCTTCATTTCATATTATAGACTATTTATAGTTTAATAGAGTAAATATTTTTCAAGGATGCATCACATGGAGACCTTAATCAGCATGCTCATTTCGACAGATGTACAGATTAGACTATTTACATGTTAATAGAGTAAAGATTTTTCAAGATGCATCACATGTTCTATTTCTGAGTAGCATAAAATATCATATCAGGTCATATGCTCAATTTTTGGAAAATAATAAAGGCAAGAAATTTTTTATTGAGGCAGTTGCAAGAACAATACCCCCTCGCCCACTAATGTAAGTCGTGGACCGAAATTTCCGAATCCATATGCAACCAGTAGCATTGCAGAATAAAATTCAGAGGAATTACAAAAAAATGTAATACTCAAATTTTTGAACTTATCAGGATACTTCATAGCATCCTTATTTTTACTCTCAACATGCTTGTTAAGATAAGTTATAAGACTGTATTGTATCAACGAACGAGCATATGCTGACCAACAATGTACTCTTAATATGCCCACGAGAAAAAAAATAAGACACTCCGATGTTGATAAAAGCGAAGCAAAAGAACACACTGCTAATTTATTTATTGTTGAGGAGAAACCTTTTAGTTTTTAGGAGTTCGGATAATAATTTCTCTATGTTAAGGGATCAACATGCATGTGTGCTTGGTAACAACTAACAACAGCAGACACATGCATATCAGCGTCTGTGCTAGTACAGTACACTACTCAAAGGATTCTGGTTCAGATTTTTAGTTTGCTAAACCTTCTGTCCAGAACAATCTTATGAACCCACTTCGTGATTCACTCAACAACACAAGACTATATGAATTTGGGATAATTTGAGATACAAGTAACAACAAGGTGGTGGGGAATTAGAGAATCAGAGGTAGAGGAAGAGAAGAGCATGTGGGAGGGAGAAGAGAGACGCCGTTCAGTTCATCGTGACCCAACTGGATGGCTTCAACGCCACCTCCTACCAGGTCAAGGCTCATAACAAACAACAACAAATCCTATGCTAAAAAAATCTGGTGAACACATTTGTTAATCTTGCTAAAATTAACGTGTTCATTTCTAAATACAAGATCAGAGGTGACAAATACAAGGATACAATTGTTTAAAAACAAGCATATATATGGTATAAATAAAATATGAGGTACTTTTATTTCCCTTTCTAATTTTATATTTCCCCTATCTGAATTCAAATCATGACACGGAAAAGCAAGAGTCATCGATTTTAGTCAGGGAATCAGTTGATTGTCTGGCTCAACACAAGGATGCATCTAAATCTACTAATATTGAGATCTACCGACAATTCCTCCTAGACTGGCTGGTTAGGATAAACTTGGATGGAGTTCACCGTGTAGAAAATATAGAATCCCTAATATTTTGTTGTATTGATTTGACCCTCATGGGGAGTATATATAGACGTACAAACTTGGAGGGCAAGAAGCCTATGACTTAGAGTACAAGACGATCTCTAAAGTCCTAGTCTATCTCTAGTTGTGTACGTATCCTAACACACCGAACCGAATGCGTAGGTTAGGTGCTTGTCCCAAGACCAAACCCTTCCCAATTCGCCGCCCCGAATACACCTACTAATTCGGTGTTCTGAAGTGAACGACCAAGAAAGAAGAGGTAAGATTGGTACTCACGAGAGAGTAAGGGACATACCCAAGTTCGTTGATGTCGATCTTGACGAAGACGGCGTAGGTGAATCTGGAGGCCACCTCCTTGAAGGGCAGCTCGGTGAAGTGGGAAGGACCACACCAGGACGCCGAGAAGTTGTTAGAAATAATGGGCTAAATAAATAAGCCCATATAGATTTCAGATTTTCCCTAAATCTCAAAGCCCATGTGTGTGGAAGCCCATGTGTGATTTGGCCCAATTTGGTGGCAGCTCACATATGAGTGGAGTGGGAGCTAAAGTTTAGTCCCACATGGAAAGTTGGAGGAGAGTTACACCACCTTATAAGGTGGAGTGGTTCACCACTTCGTAAAGTGAGTGAGAAGAGGAGAACTACACGCGTGCTCCTCCTCCGACGACGCCGCTCGCACGCCCGCACGCCCGCCCGCCCGTCACGTCACGTCACGTCACGACGCAACGCGACGCGCGCGCCGCGGGTTGCGGGTTGCGGGTTGCGGGAATCTCGCCGAGCCGAGCTTTATTTTTGCTGCTTGGGAAAACTTGTGCGGTTTTTCCGAAAACCAATCTAGGGTTTGCCAACCTCTCGGCTTGCGCCGCCACCGTAGTCTACTCCATCCCGCTTGCCGGCGTGCACCGGCGGACGGGAGAGCAGGTCTTCGGAACCACTCGCCTTTGCGATCCTGTACGGGAGAGGGCAAATAAGGTTTTTGGGAAGCGCCCTACGCGACTGCTCAAATTCTGCATCACGGCTCGTCTTCCATCCAAGTCGGGCGGTGTTGCCTATCGTCGTCTTCGCCGCCGTCTGCTTCGACCAATCTTCCCCAAGGTTACTGCTGCGATTACTGCAATCGAACGGTACGTGCGACGTGCTGCTGTCTGGTTATTAATCATGTTCTGCGAGTACATGTTTAGCTGCTGCCTGTTTCCGTTCATCTTGTTGTTTAGTACATCTAGTATATTCGAGTTATATGTGCGAGTAGCTGGTATTGTCATGTTTAATATTCTGGAATTAATCACGGAAATTGTGCCTAATTATCCAACAATCCAAAAACCTTATTATAGGCAATTTTCCGAGATAAACATGGGACACTTGGCCGATGCGATGAAGCCGGAAAAGTTTACCGGTGTTCACTTTAAGAGGTGGCAGTATAAGAACACTATGTGGCTGCAAAATCTAAAAGTATTCGTGGCTAGTGAGGGTTTACCTGAAGGAACTATATCTGAAGAAGATCAGAACAAGTTCAAGGAAACCAATCTTGTCTTTCTGGGATGCGTTCTGAGTGTTCTTGACAACAAGCTGTTTGATGTGTACATGCACTTCAAAGATGGTAAAGAGCTCTGGGAGGCACTGAACGCTAAGTTCGGTGAAACAGATGCTGGCAGTGAACTGTACATCATGGAGAACTTTCATGATTACAGGATGGTTAACAATCGTTCTGTAGTCGAACAAGCTCATGAGATACAGTTCTTTGCCAAGGAGCTTGAAATCCTTAAGTGTAACTTACCCGACAAGTTTGTGGCTGGGTGCATCATTGCAAAGTTGCCTTCTTCATGGAGGAATTTTGCCACAACTCTCAAGCATAAGAGACAAGAGATATCGGTTGAAAACCTGATAGCGTCTCTTGATGTTGAGGAGAAGGCTCGGGCTAAGGACACTCCTGAGAAAGGAGGCGAGGGTCAGTCTAGCGCCAACATGGTGCAGAGGAGGAACTTCGGCAAGAACAAAGGGAACTATAAGCCCTCCGTCAACAAGCCTGAAAAGACTACAACCTTCAAGAAGAAGAAGAAGCCGGACAAGGCCGAGCTAGGTTGCTTTACCTGTGGAGAGCTCGGGCACTTTTCCAAGGACTGCCCAGAACGTGCAGATCGTAAAGGGAAAAAGGGGAAGACTGTCAGCGTCGTGACTGCTAGCAATGCTGATGGGTATGGTAATCTATTTACTGTTCTTTCAGTTTTTCAATCACCATGTTGGTGGATTGATACGGGTGCTAATATTCATGTGTGTGCTGACATCTCTATGTTCACTTCTTATCAGGTCGCTCGGGATTCATCCGTCCTAATGGGGAATGGGTCACATGCTTCTGTTCATGGTGTTGGCACGGTGGATCTGAAGTTCACTTCAGGAAAGAAGGTGTAGCTAAAGAACGTGCAGCATGTCCCTTCCATGAACAAGAATCTCGTTAGCGGCTCCCTTCTATGCAGAGATGGGTTTAAGGTTGTTTTTGAGTCTAATAAAGTCATTGTGTCGAGACATGGACAATTTATTGGTAAAGGATATGAGTGCGGAGGGTTGTTCCGCTTTTCACTTTCAGATTATTGTAATAAGTCTGTAAACCATATTTGTGGCGGTGTTAATGATGATACCAGTGTTTGGCATTCTCGTTTATGTCACATTAATTTTGGTTTGATGTCCAAGTTGTCCAATATGAGTTTAATTGCAAATTTCACTATTGCCAAAGATTCCAAGTGCCATAGTTGTGTGCAATCAAAGCAACCTTGAAAGCCTCACAAGGCAGCCGAGGAGAGAAACTTGGCACCTCTGGAGCTCATACATTATGATCTTTGTGAGAGGAATGGTGTGTTGACAAAAGGTGAAAAGAGATATTTCATGACTTTGATTGATGATGCGACTAGATACTGCTATGTTTATTTGTTGCGCACAAAAGATGAAGCTTTAGACTACTTTAGAATTTATAAAGCCGAAGTTGAAAATCAACTAGAGAGAAAGATCAAACGTCTTAGGTCAGATCGTGGTGGTGAATATTTTTCCAAAATCTTCAATGAATTCTGTGAGGAACATGGAATTATTCATGGAAGGACGCCTCCCTACTCGCCTCAATCAAACGGGATTGCCGAGAGGAAAAACCGCACGCTGACTGACTTGGTGAATTCCATGTTAGCCACCGCTGGTTTATCTAAGGCATGGTGGGGGAGGCCTTGTTGATAGTGTGTCATGTCCTAAATAGAGTTCCTAATAAGAATAAAGATAAAACCCCTTATGAGGAGTGGGCTGGGAGAAAACCATCACTTTCTTACTTGCGCACTTGGGGGTGTTTGGCTAAGGTCAACATACCGATTCCTAAGAAACGCAAACTTGGACCAAAGACAGTGGATTGCACCTTTCTAGGATATGCTCCGCTAAGTGTAGGCTATAGATTTTTAGTAGTTAAATCTGAGGTTCCTGATAGGTATGTTGATACTATAATGGAATCTCGTGATGCAACATTCTCTGAGAATATGTTTCCTATGGAAGATATGCATAGCACTGCTAGAATTTCTTCTGAAATACTTCCTGAAACTAGTGCATCTAGTGAGAATTTTGAGCAACCACGTGAGGAAGAAGTCCTAGAGAAGGATGACAATGAAGCTCCTACACGGAGTCAGAGACAGAGGGTTGCAAAATCCTTTGGAGAGGATTTCATTGTGTACCTTGTGGATGATACTCCCACTTCCATTGCAGAGCAGATGATTGGAAAGAAGCTGTTCATAATGAGATGGACTCGATTCTTTCTAATGGAACTTGGGAACTATCAGAACGACCCCATGGCTGTAAGCCTGTGGGTTACAAGTGGGTGTTCAAGAAGAAGCTAAGGCCTGATGGTACTATTGAAAAGTACTAGGCTCGGCTTGTAGCAAAAGGCTACACCCATAGAGAAGGTGAAGATTACTTTGACACCTATTCACCTGTTGCTAGACTGACCACCATTCGAGTACTACTATCCCTGGCTGCCTCTTATGGTCTTATCGTTCATCAAATGGACGTTAAGACAGCTTTCCTCAATGGAGAGTTGGAAGAGGAGATCTATATGGATCAGCCTGATGGGTTTGTGGTAAAAGGTGAAGAGAGAAAGGTGTGCAAGTTGTTAAAATATTTATATGGCCTGAAGCAAGCACCTAAGCAATGGCATGAGAAGTTTGACAGAACATTAATTTCTGTTGGCTTTGTCGTTAATGAGGCTGACAAGTGCGTCTACTATCGCCATGGTGGGGGCGAAGGTGTTATATTATGTTTGTACGTGGATGATATCCTTATCTTTGGTACAAACATGAATGTGATAAATGAAGTTAAGTCATTTCTGTCAAAGAACTTTGATATGAAAGATCTGGGAGAAGCTGATGTTATTCTGAATATCAAGCTGATTAAGCACGAGAGTGGGATTACTTTGACGCAATCACACTATGTTGAGAAGATCTTGAGCCGTTTCGGTTTCGTTGATGGCAAGTCTTCCCCAACACCTTATGATCCCAGTGTGACATTACAGAAAAACAAGAAAGAGCCGAAAGAACAATTGAGATACTCTCAAATCGTTGGCTCACTCATGTACTTAGCTAGCACGACAAGACCCGACATCTCTTTTGCTGTGAGCAAGTTGAGTAGGTTCATGTCTAACCCGAGTACTGAATATTGGTGTGCACTTGAAAGGGTCATGCGCTATCTATGTGGTACAATGAGTTATGGGATACACTATTCGGGGCATCCAGCGGTGCTCGAAGGATATAGTGATGCGAACTGGATCTCGGATGTAGATGAACTCTACGCCACTAGAGGGTATGTATTTACCTTTGGAGGTGGCGCGGTATCATGGAGATCTTGCAAACAAACCATATTGACAAGGTCGACTATGGAAGCAGAACTTGCTGCTTTAGACACAGCCACTGTAGCGTCAGAATGGCTGCGTGAACTCTTGATGGACTTGCCGGTGGTTGAGAAACCTATACCGGCCATCCTCTTGAATTGTGATAATTAAACTGTTATTGTCAAAGTGAGCAATTCTAAGGATAACGAGAAGTCATCAAGACACGTCAAGAGACGTTTAAAGTCTGTCAGGAAATTGAGAAACTCCGGAGTAATTACTGTTACGTATATTCAAACTGACAAAAACCTGGCAGATCCCTTTACAAAGGGACTATCACGAAACGTGATAGAAAGTGCATCGAGAGAGATGGGTTTGAGACCCATGGATGTTACACAGTAGTGGTAACCCACCTTTTTGATCGGAGATCCCGTGAATTAGGACCTGGGAAAAACAAACTAGTGGTGTGACGGAGGAGAGTATTAGACAACCCTCTCTATGTGAAGATGTGCAACTCTCAAAAGCTGTAAGGCAGGTTGGCAACATGCCTTAATGTGTTTCTGTTGGCTATGATTAGCAAAGATGCTGTCCTATAGAGCATTCTTGAAAGAACACACCTATACGAGTTCCGATTGTTAAACGTTGCAATCTATGAGATTTGGGTGATCTCTAGTAAACTCATGAAGAGACCAAGTAGTATGACGCATATGCTACACCCGCGGGGTAGGCTACTAGTAGCCAGGTACTAGTTATGACTTTGTGTGAAATCTAAAAGCACCAAACTTGCAATTCAAGGTTCGTCCATTGTTCAAGTTGCTGATAGACGTAGCTCAAGTTTCTAGGCGGAAGTTCAACTTAACAGTCTCTGCTGAAACACTGGTATATAAACAAGTAGCGAGAATTGGCAAATCTTCAAATAGGCATTTGAGATCTGGTGGGGGATTGTTAGAAATAATGGGCTAAATAAATAAGCCCATATAGATTTCAGATTTTCCCTAAATCTTAAAGCCCATGTGTGATTTGGTCTAATTTGGTGGCAGCTCACATATGAGTGGAGTGGGAGCTAAAGTTTAGTCCCACATGGAAAGTTGGAGGAGAGTTACACCACCTTATAAGGTGGAGTGGTTCACCACTTAGTAAAGTGAGTGAGAAGAGGAGAACTACACGCGCGCTCCTCCTCCGATGACGCTCGCCCGCTCGTCTCGTCACGACGCGAGCGCGCCGCGGGTTGCGGGAACCTCGCCGAGCCGAGTTTTATTTTTGCTGCTTGGGAAAACTTGTGCGCTTTTTACAGACGTGTCGACAGTTAGCCTATTCGGGTCGCTCCCGGATCGTGGGCTATCTGTAACCGACTCGAACATGCGCAACGTGGGCTTGGTCCACGACCTGCCCTATGCGGGACTCCCGAGCCGCTCTATATAAGCTCCAGTGCGGCTTCCACCACGTACACACCGAAAACCAATCTAGGGTTTGCCAACCTCTCTGCTTGCGCCGCCACCGTAGTCTACTCCATCCCGCTTGCCGGCGTGCACCGGCGGACGGGAGAGCAGGTCTCCGGAACCACTCGCCTTTGCGATCCTGTACGAGAGAGGACGAATAAGGTTTTTGGGAAGCGCCCTGCGCGACTGCTCAAGTTCTGCATCACGGCTCGTCTTCCATCCAAGTCGGGCGGTGTTGCCTATCGTCGTCTTCGCCACCGTCTGCTTCGACCAATCTTCCCCAAGGTTACTGCTGCGATTACTGCAATCGAACGGTACATGTGACGTGCTGCTGTCTGGTTATTAATCATGTTCTGCGAGTACATGTTTAGCTGCTGCCTGTTTCCGTTCATCTTGTTGTTTAGTACATCTAGTATGTTCGAGTTACATGTGGGAGTAGCTGGTATTGTCAAGTTTAATATTCTAGAATTAATCACGGAAATTGTGCCTAATTATCCAACAGAAGTCACCATCTTCGTTTGGCCAACAAAAAATCTGGCCAGATCAGAGGTAGAAACATGATACGATCAAAAGGATTAACAGAGGAGCGGGGAGGTGTTTCAATGGGCCTCAAATTGCTCGTCCCAGGCAGCCTTAGAATGGACGTGATGATGATGGCGTTTGAGAGCGAGGAGGAGATGGAGGTCAGGAGGCACAGGGGAGGCAAGGCTTCCGCACCTCCTCCTCAGAGATCCAAGCCGAAGCCGATGCCGATGCCAGAAAGCTCTTTAGGGGAGGCAGCGGCACATGGAGAGGAGGTGGCTGGGGGAGAATGGTTGCGGGGGATGGGGCTTTCCTGCGCCGCGGCTGTTCCTTCAGCATCGTGTGGTCCTGTTTCTTTTCGTCCCCACTTGCCCCTTTTTCGGTTAGAAACAAATCAAAAATACTACTCCGAAGTAGAAAAATACTATCAGAATGCATGCCTCACCGTAACCGTCCGTATGAGCCCTGTGATGGCGACTGCCGGTGACATCTTGCGCGACAAGGCCTAGTATTAAGATTGGCGAAGGTCCTCGGATTGCAGCGGACAGCGCCATCGTCACACCGCCGAGAAGGGACTCTTCGGTGTTGGCGGCCGGACTAGAACGCGTGCCGACACCCCGGGAACCAGACGAGCTCGTCGCCATCCACGTAATTCGCCAGGCACACCGCGCACTGCGTTTTCTCTTCCTTGCCGGTGCCTCTGAGGAGTACACCACCGTCAAGTACGCGGCCAGGACAGACTCATCGATCCCCGCGGTGCACGCTTGGCCACGCCCAAGCTCCGTGTTGTCGCACACCTTGCCGCCGGTTGGAGACGAGGAAGGTGGCGAGTAGCGACGGAGAGAACGGCGAGCACCGATCAGCAGCGCGGTGGAGCCGGACATGATGGAGACGCCCGTCAGCATGTACTACTGTCTACACCTCATAAGCAATATATTTAATTTGTGATGAGGCCGACAAGGTCATGGTCAAGATCAGATGAGATGTGTGGTACCCGCCATGCTTACCGGGCATGTTCAAGTCTCTAAGCCGACAGTGCCTCGGCCGGCAAGTCCAAGTCGCCTTTGTCCATGCCGCAGCCGCCCGCACCATTCCATTTAGTAATCCACGCGTGTGATCGGCTGATCGCCCGTCTCCGGCGAGGCCCAGTCTCCTCGTCACCGACCTCGTCTCCCTCGCTCATGGCCACCGTCACCTGGCCCAGCTTCGCCTCCGCGGGGAACACACCACATCCAGCTTGAACAAGGCCATGCATCACGCTTGAACAAGGCCATGCATCACACGGTCTAGCTGCCATCGGCCTGTTACGCCTCTGCGGGAATGCCACGCATGACTAGCATCGCTAGTTCATGCGCATGTATCAAAAAATTACCCTCGGTTTCTTGTTTTGTTAAGGCTCTGATTGGTTTGCTGGATTTTAGTCCGTAAGTTTTACGGGCGTTCTGAGGTCCGGCGAAATCTTTTGTACCGTAATATATGGATCTTTCCGTAACTGAAACGCTGAAACAAGCGGGGCCTAATGGTGTGCGTGTATTACGGAGCATGCCCCCATATCTGGGAATTTCCTTTTTCTGGTGAGATACGGAGCAGTGAAATTGTGGGATGCGTTCGAATGATGGGCGCACGGATGAGTGCAGAGCCGCGGCGCAGGCAAGATCCGTCCGGTTGCGGGGGTGCCGTCTCTTGTGGAAAAGGATCGTGATCCAGATCGCGCGGGGCAGTTTTTTCGTGTGCACATTCGGGATGGGGGAGGGCAGAGTTTCAGTCCATCAGAACTATTTGCTAAGTGCATCCAAAAAGAATATTAGACTAATGGAAGCTGTTGAATTGTGTCTAGAGGTTCTGATCGTGTGGCTGTAATACGCACGTGTATGTTTGATAGAGTACGTGTAGAGTAATTCGTGTTCGCTCCTTTATAACTAGTAGAGAGTAGAGATAGAGATAAATCGGACAGAGTATTTTTAGCAGATTTTGGATAAACTTCGAGCTCGGAAAACAACGTATCTCGCTCTGTCTCGAAATTGTTTTGTGATTTCGAATGGTTGCGGCAGTATAAATCATAGTTATATCTATTCGGGATCTGTTTTGCCGCAGTCCGCAGGAACCGCAAAACAATTGTTCCGTTGCGATCAAATTCAAACGATTTGGCCTACTAAAATTTAATGAAACATCAACAAATATCAAATTTATTAATGTTTTACATTCACACATTACAACAATCGAATAAATTACAATAATAGTTCAAATACGACTAATTAAACACTAATTAATGGTCTGGAACGCAAAGAGTTGTTCAAATCAAACATGCATGAATGAAAACAAATAAGAATGAACTTGGAAACTAGCCCCACCGAAGAATTGCGAGAAATATGTACTCCTATCTTCAATCTCCATGTACTTCTAGAGAAAATCTTATATCTAATTTGTGTTACTTTGAGGTTTCATAGGGCTGATAGCACTGTCTATGAAAAACTCCAAGCTCTTGTTCCTCTCATCCTTAGTGCCAGGCGGGCACAAATCGAGGCACTGTGCGAAAACTTTTAAATAAGACCCTATCTCTCAAAATTTTGGACCAATAAATAATTATTGATATAACTGCTTTGTCCCCCCGTAAGGCTTGTGATACCCAGTTCCTTCCGGCGCTTGAAACACTTAGTTTTTTCCAACTCGCCCTAACCCAACCTCACGACTACACGGATGGAGTGTTTCCATCAAGTCAAGGCCATTTGACCGGTACTGCGCTGACAACCTGACAATAGTGAGACTTTAAAATGCTTACAGGTGGGACAAAGAGATGCGAACATAGGAAATCTAGAAAATTAACATGATGGGACCATAAAACGCTTACAGGGTGAGACCTTAAATCGCTAACAAGTGGGACATTGGACGCGTTGCTCACAGTAGGACCATGAGACGCGGAGATACGCACACCATTGTATATAATCTAAACTTTATGGTTAATTCACTTAAAACTTCAATCGAGTTAACCTCTTGACCGGTACACTAAGAAATTACTCTTAGAAAAAAGTAAAATTTAACTGGAACTTAAGATCAAACTGGTTTTTTACTAGTAATTTCATTCATAATCATTTTTTTACTATAACAAAATAATTCATACAAGAAATTAGAGTACTCTTAAGAAATTAGAGTACTCTTAATACTAATCAGTCTAGTTAATATTAATCAACCATACTTCCTCTGCTTAGATGGCACTATCGTTTGTCGTGACGCTTCTTGCTGGCCCTAGCGGTCTTATCATCATCATCGTCGTCGGGAGGGGAGAACATGATCGAGTTCGGCACGAGTGTTGGTAGTCATCGTAGTAGTGATAGTCAACGTCGTCGTCACCATCCCCCCACTCCTCTTCCTCCATGTTGTTGACATCCCAGCTATTGAAGCACACAACCATCTTGGCATCCATGTCCTTCGCAGCCTCCACCATTCGTGCTTCCTATCACTCCTCCGCATTCTCCTTCCTATATAGCTTGGCCCAGAAGGCGTTAGTCAATCATTCATATCATTTATTTGAGCTCTCTCTCTCTGTTGTTGAGACACCAAAATCTTGAGAATCTCCCATTCTAGCCAACCAAAGCCAAATCCCATTGGTAGAAAGAAAGAGGAGACACTGATCTACATTTCCACCCAAGTAAAATTTCATTTCCCCTTGAGTTCATCGAGTTTTCTTGTTACTCTTTGGTTTGTGGGAAACCTTAGGCCGCTAGGGTGGCCCAGAGGCTTTCGGCTTGTGATTCGCCATGGGAAGTTTGTGAGGGTTTGGAGACTACCTTAAAGTCTCCCATGAGTAAGTGAGCTATTCCTTCGTGGGATAGGCTCGGAGAAGAAGGTGAGAATTTGTGGCATTGAGGATTCCTTCGTGGGACCTTACACCTCTCCAACATGACGTAGCTCACCCCAAGGGAGTGAACATGGGAATACATCTTCATCTCCACGTGCTTCGATTATCCCTAGCCCTAATCTCTTACTTGTGTTGTTTACCTTGTGATAGCCTTTGTTCTTGAAGTATCGTGTATCATCATCTAGGTTGCCTCACCTAGTTTGTATTTTAGCACACTTATATTCCGCAAAGCCTAAAACATGCAAGAGATTATAAAGAAATTTGTGGAAACCTATTCACCCTCTCTAGGTTAAACATCTTACCCTTTCAAGGTGCTTATAGCTTCCTTACCTCTCTTACCTATCTTTGCCTTATTGTAGTCGAATCTGAAGGCAGCGAGGAACTCTCGAGTCAAATCAGCATAGGTTTCCTTCTCATACTAAGAGAAGTCAAATAACTGGTCGTGTTGGTGAAGTATTTGAAGTCATATCTAACCCCCAATTCTTCAGCACCTCGGTGTCTTTCCACCTTGTGGAACACACACCAAAGCATCCACCTTGTAGAGCATTTGGTCTTCCCAATAATCGGTGTCCTCATAGTTTTGTGAAAGTTTGGCACCAGCTCGCCGAGACCTTCCCAAGGATGATCCCAAAAGGCCTTTTCCTTTGCTCATGGTGTTAGTGACCTTGCAACACTTAAAGAAAGGTCACTAAACAATTATATGAAACAATTTATAACTAGTTTAAATTACTCAAGGAAGCTCTACGAAGCAAGACTATGCCTCATACTATCTTGGAATGCTCAAATCCATGGACTCCTTATGCATGAAGGGTGACACTAAGAGAAGTTATTTTCTGTAAACATAAAGCACCAAATTTAAAATAAATTGGAGGGGTGGACGATTCACATACTAAGGAGCAATTCAACCAAAGGGATTTAAAAAAGAGTGCCTAGACTTGGAGATTGAGATTCGAGCAGCAAGGGAGCACGTGATTTTTTTCGAGGAGTACCTAGTCAAGTTTTGAGTGGAGAAGACGAACAAGGGCTCTTTCCCCTCACCTAACTCCCCATGTAGGTCCCACAAGGGTAGGTGGCACAACCACCCTTCCTCGTCGTGCCACTAGTGCTCTTTCGGCCCCGGGGGTCCCCACAGACGTCCTTGCACGTGGTAGTACTTAGCACTATAAAATGACCTAGAATATTTGCGGAATTTTTCGAAAATATATTATGTGCAAGATTTTTCAAAACTCAAAAACCGTCAAAACTAGGCATTAAATAATTCAATAAATTCAACGAGAGCAAAGAAACTATATAATGCTTAAAGTTACTGTTGTATTTCTCAATGCAAATCATTGTGTTATCTTTATCATAATGCTAATAAGGTTGATCAAGTCTCATTATTACTATGATAGGGATAAAATAACAATTTAATTATTACTAATATATAGAGAAATAATCAAGATACGTCATATTTGATTGGTATTGTGCCAATCATTATTGTTTCATACTTTGGCTTAGGAGGTGATATTAGAATCTCAATGCTTTCAATCATAAGATTTTCATGACTTCAACAACATTTACACTTTTCTTTGTGAGTCCCTATGAATTCTTCTTTAAAAAATAAATGGTGTGCTCATTCCCTTTAACATTGAATGTCACTTTGCTTTTAGTACATGTAATTACAGCCCCTGTAATATTTAGAGAAGGTCTACCAATAATAATATATATTATCATCTTTAGGCATTTCCAATATCACGAACTCTGTAGGAATTTGCACATTAGCAATGTAAACACGAACATTTTCACATATACCAATAAGAACAACATATATTTATCAACCATTTGAAGAGACACCTTAGTAGGAACCAACTTATTGAAATCAAGTTTCTTATATAAAGAGAGATACGACACTTACCCCATCACCTAAATAACATAAAGCATATTTAACATGGTTATCTTTAATTCTACAAGGAATAGTAGGAATATACTAGGATCTCCATGCTTCTCGAGAAGTTTTCCCTTAAAAGAATAGTTAACAAGCATGGTTGTGATAGCCTCATTAGGTATATTTCTTTTATTATTTACAATATCTTTAGTATACTTAGAGTAAGGAGGAACTTTAATAGCATCAACTAGAGGAAATTATAAACATAAATTCTTTATTAGTTCAATAAATTTATAAAATCTAGCAGCATCTAGAGTTTTCATTTCCTCTCGTGGATATGGTATGGGTCTTTCTACCCATGGGTATCTTTTCTTACCTTGTTGATTTGGTGGATGTTTCTTTTTTTACCTTTATTTCTTGAAGATTGAGGATCTTCTCTAGAAATGGATTCAGTTTCTTCATCATTTTTATTTTTTATTGTTCTTCACTAGTTTGATATAATTCCTCATCATAATTTTCTTTATTGTTATCTTCCTTTTCAGCATAAAAATAGATATATCATTTTCTTGATCTTCAGAATTCTCATTAGTTTCACTTTCATTGGGAGATTTTCCTACAGAAGAATTCTTAGTTTTATGAGCATCTTGCTCTTTTATCTTTGGATTCCCATCAAGATAATCAGGATCTTGAGTAGATGCACCTACCCTGGTATTATCTCCACATACTTGATTTCTTTCATCAAGAAGCTTCTCATATAATTTATTTTGAAGGGAGATCATCTTCTCAACTTGGTTATTCATCATAGTACTATGCTTAATAATCATTTCAATAGAATCCACACTAGAGTTTACTCTTTCATAAAGAAGTTTAATTTTATATGAGTTCCCCATAAGATTCCTTTCAATATCGTAATCAAAAAGCCTTTTGATGATAAGCAAATTCATTTGAATGATCAATATATGAAGCTTCAATAGCAGATGCTACCTTTTCAACCTTCATTAGGAGATATAGCATGTACTTGAATGGGAAAGCATGGTTGATCAATAGGAAGTTTAATACCCCTTTCAGATAATTCCTTAAGATGAGAGGTTTTATTTCCTTCTCTCTAATATACTTTGAGGATTATTTCATGTAACATCCCAAATCTTTAATCAATGTTATAAAGATCCAAATCACCCAATTTGGGGTTAACAAAAACTTTTTATCATTAAAATAATTAAGAATGCATATGTGTGTTGCATTAAAATAGAAATGTTTGGAATTTCCATGTTTGATTGTTCTAATGGTTGTACAATGATTCAAAGGTGAATGCCACATCATCTAGATCATTTATAAACAAAATCCAAAGAAAAAGAAATCAAATAAGAATAAAAATACCAAATGGTCATTTGTGCCACTTTAATCCACTAGGCCACTTTAGGTGTTCCTAGAAGTCAAATTCAAACAGAAACGATTCTACCTCTTTGCAACCCTTGCTAGTACAAGTAATGATCTGCCAAGGCCCACTTTGAAATCTTACAAAAACATTTGAACTCTAATTTTAAATGGCATTTGAAATTGGAATCCATTTCATATGCATAGATCCCACTTTTTCAAAAACCACTCAAATGAGTTCACCTTGACAATCCCAAGAAACCACAGATGCTCAAGCATATGACTAGCACACCCACCAAAAATCTTTTCAAAATTCAATTAAAATGTTCTTGCTGCAATTTTGTCGAACAGTTAGTAGGTAGAGAAAATTTGGCCTAACTAATACTGTTGCAAATTAAGTTCTTGTCCCCCATTTAAACCTCCCATCTCTCCTCTGTCCCCTCTTAGCCTAACTAAGCACCAGACAACACTCCTCCTACCCCGCAGCGCCAGTACCGCGCCGCCCGTTCTTGGTCGCCACCGGCCAAACGTGGACAACGCGCCAGAGATGGCACCGTGATGTCTACGCACTTCTACTCTTGTAGAAAGTTGTTGGGCCTCCAAGTGCAGAGGTTTGTAGAACAACAGAAAGTTTTCCCTTAAGTGGGTCACCCAAGGTTTATCGAACTCAGGGAGGAAGTGGTCAAAGGTATTCCCTCTCAAGCAACCCTGCAATCAAGATACAAGAAGTCTCTTGTGTCCCCAACACATCCAATACACTTGTCAGGTGTATAGGTGCACTAGTTCGGCGAAGAGATAGTGAAATACAAGTGGTATGGATAATTATAAGTGGTAACGGTGATATAAAATAGCTTGATGGCGTGGAAAAGACTAAAGTAAAACTGAAATAAAGATAGAAGCAAGCAAACATGTAATAGATCTAATAGCAAACGGTGTTTCAGTTCTTAGAAACAAGGCCTAGGGATCATACTTTCACTAGTGAACACTCTCATATAAATATCTTATCTTCATGATATTACTCTAAACTACTCTCCGGTTGAACACTCTTAGCGATGGTAGGGCTATAAAGCACACCTCAAAGTTTACTTTCCTCATCTAGAAAACCCCACACTGTCACCTTGAGCACTAGATGGTTCCAACAAACACCACAATTTCATAGAGACATCCAACTCCAAATATAACTCATAACAAGTATTTGTAATCTCTAGCCTAAGTGCCACGATGGTGTGCACGCTGTCACTTTCACACACATGGGGAGAGCAGAGATCTATTAAATCACTTGAGTAGCAAGGTAGATATATAGATTACAAGCTCATGATCTCAATATGATCATGCATAGAGAGAGAGAGAGATGAACACATAGCCACCGGTAGAATCCTTAGCCTCAAGAGAGAACTACTCCCTCCTCATCATGGGAATCAGCAATGGTGATGGAGATGGTGGTGGAGATCGATGGAGATGGCTCCGGGGGCACTACCCCGTCCCGGCAGGGTGCCGGAACAGAGAGTTTCTGTCCCCCGAATCTCCCCTTCGGTGGCGGCAGCGCTGTGGAACTTTTCGTTGCTAGAGGCTTGATGATCTAGGGTTTATGCATTGGGAGGCTTCCTATAGGCGAAGAGGCAAGGTTGATGGGCGGCTAGGGGGCCCACACCATGCCCTGGCGCGGCCTGGGGGTACCCCCGCTTGGGGGGGGGGGGGGTGTGGCCACCCTGTGGCCCCTCTTCGACTCTCCTTCTAGCTCCGTGAGTCTTCCGGGAAAATAGAAACTTTGGCTTTTGTCCTGTCCAATTCCGAGAATATTCATTTTCTGACTTTCGTGGAACCAAAAACAGTAGAAAACAAGCAACTGGCACTGTGGCTCTTGTTAATAGGTTAGTCCAAGAAATCATATGAAAAGTACTCCAAAGTGTGGACAAAACATAAGAAAGTAGATAAAACTAAGCATGGAACATCAAAAATTATATACATTTGCAATGTATCACGCCGCACCAAACCAGAACATCCCCTAGCTCCGCCACACCCTACCGCCGTCCACGGTCCCTTCCACGAGCAACGCCAGCCCCTGGACCACCATAGACAGCCCGCGCACCGAGCCTTTGCACCATGCATGGAGCAAGCAAGAGCACCGTCCCCGACAGGCCAACACAAGTCGCATATAGAGTTATAGATCCCATATAGAAAACTAACAAGACAAAGACTTTTCTACATTCAAACATTTTTGAAAAATCAATCATAATAGCTTTTGAGTTGATTCCAACTCTCAAAAATCATATTTGATAATACCTATCTGAATATGTAATAATATTTAGGTTTGCATGCAGTGACTTTGGACTAGTACCAAAATAAAGCTATATAGGCATTTCTAGTCACTTTAAATAATTAAAAATTTAATCTTAGACTTTGTAAAATGTGATCCAACATTTAAATCACATTTGCATGTATTAGAATATGTGGTGATGACATGTGTCCACATGATCCCATATTTTAATTGGAGAATATTAAATCTTAATTAATTTCACTGAGTAGAAATTACTTTTCTCAAATAAAATAAATGAAACTAGTTCATTAAATCTTGTGATGAATGTGATGATACTAGATCATCAAGTGTGTGCCTTAGTGTGTTAAATAGACTAGTTAAGTATTGTTTGGTCATTGTGTATCCCGTATGTATTTATAGACGATAGTACCGACCAAGTCTACGAAGAGGAGGAGTTCTACCCCGAGGAAGACGAGGAGATTTTCAACCACTGCACTAATCAAGGCAAGCTATCATTGGCAAGCTATTGTTAGCAAGCTAAAATTATAAAATATGACCTAAGAAAGATGCATTAGGAATGCTTTGGTTCTAACTCTTGAATTATACACATCCCAAGTTTTACTTGCAAGCTTTACTTTCTTTTACTTTACCAAAGTCCTTTACTTTATTTATAGATAGCATAAAGAGTATAAAACTTGGCCTATCTAGTTGGACTTAGATGTAATTCTATGGCATGAGATTGAGATTAGTATCCTACCTTAGTGAACACCCTTAACTTAGTGATTAGAACTAAACCAAAACTTGATCACTCTAGATGGGAATACTTGGTGAAAATGCTTATGAAAACCTTGGAATGATGAGTCATTCTATTGAGATGTTTTGACATGTGTTGAGAAACACAAATGGTTTATGATGATGAAAATGTTGAGGCATGAGCCTTAGCCCTTTTATAAAAACTGATGGTTGGGTTCGGATGCGATACCATTCCAATTTTACCGTACAACCACAATACCTGAATTAGGTAAGGCTTAGCCGGAAGTTTATATGCATTAGTATGAGTTCCCTCGTGGGAGAGGTTTGAGCTGAGGCTACCTCTCAATGTTGTCCACCTATGCAGTGCCCAGGATGGCAGATGGCCATGGCTGGGAGGCCAAGCTCATAGGAGAGGTGCTTATACTAGGGTGTGTAAAGGAAAGGTTATGTTTGATTATCCGCATACTAAGTATGATGATTTAGGGTTATCCCTGACGGATGTATTGAATTTTGTGGTGAAAGTGTACCACCTCTACAGAGTGTCAAACTATTCAAATAGCCGCTTCCATGGTTATGGATAGTTGGAGTGGCTATACTGTTCTGTTGTCAGATGTTTTCCGAATGACTTATGAAAGGAATTGTGACATGACTTGACCATAACATGGTTGTGACTATGAAAACTAAGTTCCCACTTAGGTGATTTAGAACTTTATTTTATCTTTCTTTGTTTCTGAACTCAGCTTAGGTTTCAAACTTAACTTTGCAAATAAACTTAGGACTTAGCATTCCTACTAGAACTACCTTACTTGTTAGTAATAGTTTGCGAGTACTTAAAGAGTACTCATGGCTTTGTCCCTGGCTATTCCCGTGGCTAGACTATGAGGAGGAATATCCGGAAGAAGGACAACAGGACGGCTACGACAACTAGGATCATCTCCCATTGTCAGCATTGCCTGTGACACTGAAGATGGACCCCACCGCTACACTATTTATTCCGCTGCTTGTGTGCATTAAGACTGGATCATGAGATCCTTTATTTGTGTAAGACCTTATTATGTACTGTGATATCCAATCTGTTATGTCTCGCAAAAATGGTAATCCTGGGATTGCGATGTATGGCATAACAGGCATCTAGGATTAAAAATCCGGGTGTTGACAAGTTGGTATCAGAGGCATCCTGACCATAGGAGACCCTAGTTAGAATGGACGTCCGAACAAAAACTTAGTTTCAAAAACCAAAATGAGTATTTATGAAAATCTATTTCCCCTCTTACCCTTGAGATTCTTTCAAAAAAATACATGTTCCTCAAAATTCTTACATTACTCCATAAAATTTGACACACTTGATCAACTCACTAACTTTCTCATCCTAAATTCTTATAGATGGAAGTTCAGTATTGCAAGTTCTACCAGTTGGGCAACGGAGGCCAACTACTCTTCGAGAGGGATCTTGATGCACTGTCGGAGTATCTTGAGCGCCCGCATCCGGAATTCTTCGGAGCCCAACTCAAGGATTTCCCAGGAGGAGATTTATAATGGCTGATAGTTGCTGATCTTCGAGGCAAGATGGAAGAACCCCTTTTCGAGAAGATTCAATTCATCGTGAGAGAGAACAACTGGCTAGATGGATTAGCCAGGGCCATGCATGAAGCTCTCGCTCGTATTTGCGCACAGAATGTCAACCTGATCCAGGGAACTCGCTTTGCTCACTATGCAAGGCGTGATTCCATGGGAATGCCTCTAGAGATGCCAAGTCACCTGGAGTTGAAGCGCCAAGGGGAGAACCTCAACTTCCTACTGTATGACAAACAGAAGGAATTGGACAGTGCTCGAGCCTAGGCTAACCACAACCTTGCCATTGCTGCGAAGAAGGACCAGACTTTCGCCCTGCTTGTCAAGGATCGTCAATCACTTCGCCGGCAATGCGAGAAGAAAGATCGCACCATAGCTCGTCTTCGCAAGAAGGTGGCCGACCTCGAGAAGACCATCCAAGAGCAAGAAGCTCAGCTTGTAGCAAAAGAGGAAGAAGAAGAAGGTGAAGACATCCAAGGAGATATTCACTCTTACCTCAGCAACGGTGATGACTATCTAGAGGATGATGCCATGTACTTCTACACCGACGATGATGACTCCGACTTCATCGATGATGAGTAGATGCACTAGAGCACTATCATAGGAAGGAGTTGTATCGGTCCCATTGTATCTTATCTTACAGAATGGTTCTTAAAAACATCTGTTTTCCTTTTGTTGTGGTGTGTGTGTTTGTATCGTGTGCTTTTCTTGAATGAATGAAAGAAGTTAGTTTGCAAAACTTGAGTCAAACTCAAAGTTTTAGCTTTGAAACCAAAACCATGAACCTTAGAACTTTCCCTCTTATCCCATTATCTATCTCAATCTTCAGATGACTCGTGGAAACCAAGGAGGGAGCAGCTCATCGCAGGACCCGATGCTGCAGATTCTGCAGAAGCTAATTGCGGACTGCGAAGCTAGTAGGGTAGAGCGCCAAGCAAATCTAGCCACCCTGCAGCAGATCGCCCAGATGGCCCACAACAATCAGGGCCATGGAAATCAGGATCATCATGGATCCAAACTCAAAAACTTCCAAAATACCAATCCCCCTATCTTTAGCAAGTCTGAAGACCCGCTGGATGCTGATGATTGGTTACAGACCATGGAGAATAACTTAGAAGTCACAGGAGTGGATGACAACAAGAAAGTTCTGTTTGCCACCCACTATCTCGCAGGAGATGCAAGAGCCTGGTGGACTAGTATCCGTAATATGAACCACGGTCATGTGATAACGTGGGAAGATTTCAAATTCAAGTTCAGCCACACCCATGTGCCGCAAGGATTAGTCACTAGAATGAGATATGAGTTCAGAGAACTAAAGCAAGGTAGAATGACTGTAGTGGAGTACCGTGACAGATTCTTGTACCTCGCCAGGTATGCACCTAAGGAGATCAACACTGAAGCCAAGAAGAAGGAGAGATTCCTGAACTGACTGCATGATCAGATCCAGACTGTACTCGTCAACATTCGTTTTGAGGACCTCGAAGAGCTAGTCGACTCTGCCATTCAGATGGAAGGGAAGATCAACCAAGCGAATGACAATCGCAAACGCTGGATGATGCACCAGAGTCGATCCAACCACCCTCAGAAGTTTCGCTCCAACCCATCTGCAGGATATGCCCCGCAGAACAATAGACTCCCAATGTCTCGCCCAAGCTACCCCAACCGTAGCGGAGGAAATGTGAAGACCGGAGGGAACAACAACAACCACCCTGGCAACTCCAACAACTTCAACCGTGCACCTCCCAAGTCCAACAACAACACTTCCCCAAGGACTGGAAGTAATGTCGTGCCAGTTGCAGCAAAAGACAAGTCTTAAATTACTTTTTTTGAGTGTGGAGTGAAGGGTCACTACTCCAATGAGTGTCCCAAGAAGATTGCCGCCACTGCCAATGAGAATGCCCCAGCTCAATAGCACCGCCATCTTCAGCCCAGAAGAAGATTTGCCCCAGGGAATCCGCACAACCGCAACAGACGTCTTTTCCACATGAACGCTGAAGAAGCCCAGGAAGCGCCAGATGTCGTGTTGGGTATGTTTTCTGTTAATTCAGTATTAGCCAGAGTGTTGTTTGATTCTGGAGCATCGCACTCGTTTGTTACCGAAGAATTTGCATGCACTAGTAAGATTCACCCAACCAACTTGAAGCATGTTATGATAGTTCAAATACCTGGTTCAACCACCAAAGCTAAAATTTTTGCAAGGATGTACATATCAGAATCCATGGAATCGATTTTGATGCCAATCTAATAGTACTTGGAACCAAAGGTTTGTTAGTAGTACTAGGAATGGATTGGATGTCGAAGCATAAATGATTGATAGACTGTGCCAAGAAATCCATCACCATGATTAGTAGCTCTGGAGTATCAGTAGAGCATATATCTGAAACCTTGCCCCGTCAATTCAATTGCAACAAAAGTCTAGCCCTACCAACCATAGACCAAGTCAGAGTAGACTGTGAATACCCCGACGTATTCCCAGATGAATTGCCCGGTATGCCCCCAGATCGGGATATTGAGTTCATTATTGAACTAATCCTTGGAACCGGACCCATAGCTCAGAGACCCTATAGCATGAACCCCTCAGAGTTAGTAGAGCTGAAGAAGTAACTAGATGCTAGCTGGAGAAAGGCTTGATTCAACAAAGCGCATCGCCATGGAGATCGCCCGTGTTGTTCGTCGACAAGAAGGATGGAGGTAACTGTTTGTGCATAGATTACCGGAAGCTGAATGATGTCACCATCAAGAACAAGTACCCATTACCCAAGATAGAGGATCTATTTGATCAGTTGACTGGTGCTAGAGTGTTTTCTAAGATTTATCTTAGGACTAGTTATCACCAACTTAAGATTCGTGCAACGGATATTCCAAAGACCGCCTTTACCACCAGATACGGATTGTATGAGTATACGGTCATGTATTTTGGATTAACTAATGCCCCTGCTTATTTCATGAATCTCATGAATAAGATCTTTATGAATTTTCTGGATAAGTTTGTCGTTGTGTTTATCGATGATATCCTTATCTACTCCAAGTCAGAAGAAGGCCATGAGCAACATCTGAGAATCATCCTTGAAACCCTTAGAGAGCATCAGTTGTATGCCAAATTCAGCAAATGTGAGTTTTGGCTGAAAGAAGTACGATTCCTCGGACATATCATATCCGCAGGAGGAGTCGCTGTTGATCCCACCAAGATCAAAGATGTTGAAGAATGGGAAGCCCCAACCACTCAAACCCAAGGCCGTGCATTTCTCGGATTAGCGAGATATTACCGCAAGTTCATAGAAGGATTTTCAAGCATCGCAAGACCTATGACCCAATTGTTGAAGAAGGACAAAAAGTTTGAATGGACCGACAAATGTGAAGCAAGTTTACAAGAGCTCAAGAAGAGATTGATTTCAGCCCCAATATTTATCATGCCAGATATCAAGAAGTCGTTTGATGTGTATTGTGATGCATCCAAGATTGGTCTCAGATATGTATTGATGCAAGAAGGCAAAGTTATCGCATATCTGTCTCGACAACTCAAGCTGCATGATCAGAACTACCCCACCCATGATCTTGAACTAGCAGCCGTAGTCTTAGCATTGAAGACATGGCGTCATTACCTTATGTGTAATCGCTGTGAGATTTATTTAGATCACAAGAGCTTGAAGTATATTTTCACTCAGAAGGAGCTGAATATGAGGCAAAGGAGATGGATAGAGTTAATCAAGGATTATGACCTTGACATTCACTATCACCCCGGCAAAGCCAATGTTGTAGCGGATGCTCTTAGCACATTACCGTGTAGGTTAAACACCATGATCAAAGAGAACCAGCAAAGTTTGCATGAAGAGTTGGAGCAGTTTAGAACTGAGCTAGTTAGCAAAGGATTTTTAGCTAGCATTGAACTTCAACTCACGTTGATTAGCCAAATCAAGGAAGCCCAAAAAGGAAATGCAAGTATCGACGGAATCAAGCATCGTATTAGTACACGAAAGGTGCCTGGATTCACCGAAGATGAACAAGGAGTTCTGTGGTACAAAGGACGTATTTGTGTGCCAGCAGATTCGGAGCTGAAGCAAGTTATCATGCAGGAAGCTCATGATACTCTTTATTCTATCCACCCCGGAGGAACGAAGATGTATCAAGATTTGAAGGAGAAATTTTGGTGGCACAAGGTGAAGAGAGAAATCGGAAGCTACATCGCCAAATGTGATATATGTCAGAGAGTCAAAGCGGAACATCAGAGACCCGCAGGACTGTTGCAACCATTGCAGATTCCGGAATGGAAATGGGATTCCGTCAGAATGGATTTTATCACCAGTTTGCCTACTTCTAGTAGGGGAAATGACTCTATCTGGGTCATCGTTGATAGACTATCCAAAGTAGCCCATTTTATACCTATCAAGACAACCTACCAGAGTTCTAAGCTAGCAGAGTTGTATATTGCTAGAATTTTCAGTTTGCATGGAACCCCCAAGACCATAGTGTCGGATCGAGGAACCCAATTTACCTCGAGATTTTGGCAGAAAGTCCAAGAAGGATTAGGGACCAAGTTGAATTTCAGCACAGCTTATCACCCGCAGACCGATGGACAGACTGAAAGAGTCAACCAAATCTTAGAAGATATGCTGAGAGCTTGTGTGTTAGAGTATGGATCAAAATGGGAAGATTGTCTGCCTTTTGCAGAATTCTCATACAACAATAGTTATCAAGCCAGTTTGCAAATGGCCCCATTTGAGTTCTTATATGGAAGAAAGTGTTGTACCCCCTTGAATTGGTCGCAAGTAGGAGAGAGTCAGATTTTCAGACCCGACATCCTACGAGAAGCCGAAGAGAAAGTTCACAAAGTCCGTGAGCACCTCAAAACTGCCCAATCCAGACATAAGAGTTATGCTGGCAAGAGACGTAGAGACCTGACTTTCAATGTCGGAGATTTTGTGTATCTCAAAGTTTCGCGGTTGAAGGGAACACAACATTTTAGTCGGAAAGGAAAGTTAGCGCCCAGATATATTGGACCCTTCAAGATTCTGAATCGCCAAGGAGAAGTATCATATCAACTGGAACTTCTTGAAGAGATGTCTGCCATCCACAATGTGTTCCATATCTCGTTACTTCGCAAATGCTTAAAAGTGCCGGAGAAGACCGAAGTTTTCAAGAACATTGATCATCGAGCCGTTGATATCAACAGGGATCTGATGTATCGTGAAGTGCCCATCCGTATCTTGGAAGAAGCTTACAGAACCACCATGACTCGGAGTATCAAATTTCTCAAGATCCAATGAAGCAACCATACCAAAGAAGAAGCCACTTGGGAGCGAGAAGATTACATTAAATCTCGGGACGAGATTTTGTTTAAGGGGGGAAGGTTTATAACATCCCAAATCTTTAATTAATGTTATCAAGATCAAAATCACCCAATTTAGGGTTAACAAAAACTTTTTATCATTAAAATAATTAAGAATTCATATGTGTGTTGTATTAAAATAGAATTGTTTGGAATTTCCATGTTTGATTGTTCTAATGGTTGTAAAATGATTCAAAGGTGAATGCCACATCATCTAGATAATTTAGAAACAAAATACAAAGAAAAAGAAATCAAATAAGAATAAAAATACCAAATGGTCATTTGTGCCATTTTAATCCACTAGGCCACTTTAGGTGTTCCTAGAGTCAAATTCAAATAGAAACAATTCTACCTCTTTGCACCCCTTTCTAGTACAAGTAATGACTTACCAAGGCCCACTTTGAAATCTTACAAAAACATTTGAACTCTAATTATAAATGGCATTTGAAATTGGAATCCATTTCATATGCATAGATCCCACTTTTTCAAAAGCCACTCAAATGAGTTCACCTTGACAATCCCAAGCAACCACAGATGCTCAAGCATATGACTAGCACACCCACCAAAAATCTTTTCAAAATTCAATTAAAATGTTCTTGCGGCCATTTTGTCGAACAGTTGGCAGGCAGAGAGAATTCGGCCTAACTAATACTGTTGCAAATTAAGTTATTGTCCCCCATTTAAACCTCTCATCTCTCCTCTATCCCCTCTTAGCCTAACTAAGCACCAGACAACACCCCTCCTAAACCACAGTGCTAGTACTGCACCGCCCATTCTTGGTCGCTGCCGGCCAAACATGGACAACACGCTAGAGACATCGCCGCGCCAAACAAGCACATCCCCTAGCTCCACCACACGCTACCTCCGCCCACGGTCCGTTCCACGAGCAACGCCAGCCCTTGGACCACCGTAGACAGCCCGCGCATCGAGCCTCTGCGCCATGCACGGAGCACGCCAGAGCGCCGTCCCCGACAGGCCAGCACAAGCCGTGCCTTGACCTCAGCTTGCACGTGCCGCTCCGCCTTAACGCCAGCACCTCCCCAAACATGCCCTTTTCCCACCACGCGACCAGCAGCCACCACACGCAGCGTTGAGCACTGCCTCTGCCGTGTAGAGCGCCAGCCTTTCCCGAGCACATACCACCGCCCCTAGCTGCGCCATTGCACCGTAGCTGACCGCTAGGAGGCAAGCCACCATCCGCCTACCCCGCCCATGCCTCTAGCCCGTTGTACCATCGTCACCGACGAGCTCACCGTCGCACCCCACGATCCCCTCGTCGACCTATAAAAGGAGGGCACCCCGTCCCATTTCTGCACAGCACTCACCTCCCCTCTCACCACTGATTCTTCCCCACCTCTCGTCGGAGCCGCTCGAGCCCTCAGTCGCTGGAATTTCCACCGGAGTCGCCGTAGCAGAGGAGAAAGGGGCCCGTCGATTGCGACCACCCCAGGAGCCGCCGTTACCTCGCCTGAGTCCGCCGTCGACCACTCGTTCGATCGCCCCCATCGGCACGTTAGCTGGAGCCCTGGTAAGCCCCCAAACGACCCCCACTGAGCCACTAGGGTTCAGTCTCACCGGCGACCCGTCCGTCGTCGATGATGAACCAGAGCCGTTGATCTAGGTTCTAATCGCACAGTCCACATCGCCCATACCGCTTCGCGTTTAGTTGTGCCGTTGACATGCAGAACCCCCTTGTTAGTTGCCCGCTGCACCGCTGAGCGTCACTGGGCCAGCCCATTTAGTCACGGCGATGGCCCTAAAATTCAAATAATGATTTTTCTATATAGACTTAAACTCAATTATATCCCCTAGTTTAAAAATCAATTCAGAGAGTTATACTAAACCAAATTGAGTGATTCAAATTTTATTAGAAAGGTAATTAAAATCTCAATCTAGGCCCATTGGATTTAAATCAATTAGAGTTATAGATCCCATATAGAAAACTAACAAGACAAAGACTTTTCTACATTCAAACATTTTTCAAAAATCAACCATAATAGCTTTTGAGTTGATTCCAACTCTCAAAAATCACATTTGATAATACATATCTGAATATGTAATAATATTTAGGTTTGCATGAAGTGACTTTGGACTAGTACCAAAATAATGCTATATAGGCATTTCTAGTCACTTTAAATCATTAAAAATTTAATCTTAGACTTTGTAAAATGTGATCCAACCTTTAAATCACATTCCCATGTATTAGAATATGGGGTGATGACATGTGTCCACATGATCCCATATTTTAATTGGAGAATATTAAATCTTAATTAATTGCAATGAGTAGAAATTAATTTTCTCAAATAAAATAAATGAAATTAGTTCATTAAATCTTGTGATGAATGTGATGATACTAGATCATAAAGTGTGTGCCTTAGTGTGTTAAATAGACTAGTTAAGTATTGTTTGGTGATTGTGTATCCCGGATATATTTATAGACGATAGTACCGACCAAGTCTGCGAAGAGGAGGAGTTCTACCTCGAGGAAGACGAGGAGAATTTCAACCACTGCACCAATCAAGGCAAGGTATCATTGGCAAGCTATTGTTAGCAAGCTTGAATTATACAAGATGACCTAAGCAAGATGCATTAGGAATTATTTGGTTCTAACTCTTGAATTATACATATCCCAAGTTTTACTTGCAAGATTTACTTTCTTTTACTTTACCAAAGTACTTTACTTTATTTATAGATAGCATAAAGAGTATACAACTTGGCCTATCTAGTTAGACTTATATGTCATTCTATGGCATGAGATTGAGATTAGCATCCTACCTTAGTGAACACCCTTAACTTAGTGATTAGAACTAAACCAAAACTTGATCACTCTAGATGGGAATACTTGGTGAAAATGCTTATTAAAACCTTGGAATGATGAGTCATTCTATTGAGATGTTTTGACATGTGTTGAGAAACACAAATGGTTTATTATGATGAAAATGTTGAGGCATGAGCCTTAGCCCTTTTATAAAAAACTGATGGTTCGGTTCGGATGCCATACCATTCCAATTTTACCGTACAACCACAATACCTGAATTAGGTAAGGCTTAGCCGGAAGTTTATATGCATTAGTATGAGTTCCCTCGTGGGAGAGGTTTGAGCTGAGGCTACCTGTCAATGTTGTCCACCTATGAAGTGCCCAGGATGGCAGATGGCCATGGCTGGGAGGCCAAGCTCATAGGAGAGGTGCTTATACTAGGGTGTGTAAAGGAAAGGTTATGTTTGATTATCCACATACTAAGTATGATGATTCAGGGTTATCCCTGACGTATGTATTGAATTTTGTGGTGAAAGTGTACCACCTCTGCGGAGTGTCAAACTATTTGAATAGCCGCGTCCACGGTTATGGACAGTTGGAGTGGCTATACTGTTCCGTTGTCAGATGTTTTCCAAATGACTTATGAAAGGAATTGTGACATGACTTGAACATAACATGGTTATGACTATGAAAACTAAGTTCCGACTTAGGTGATTTAGAACTTTATTTTATCTTTCTTTGTTTCTGAACTCAGCTTAGGTTTCAAACTTAACTTTGCAAATAAACTTAGGACTTAGCATTCCTACTAGAACTACCTTACTTGTTAGTAATAGTTTGCGAGTACTTAAAGAGTACTCATGGCTTTGTCCCTGGCTATTCCCATGGCCAGACTATGAGGAGGACTATCCGAAAGAAGGATAGCAGGACGGCTACGACACTAGGATCATCTCCCATCATAAGCATTGCCTGTGACACTAAAGATGGACCCCACCGCTACGCTATTTATTCCGCTGCTTGTGTGCATTAAGACTGGATCATGAGATCCTTTATTTGTGTAAGACCTTATTATGGTTTGTAATGGATGATGTACTGTGATATCCAATCTGTTATGTCTCGCAAAAATGGTAATCCTTAGATTGTGATGTATTACATAACAGGCATCTGGGATTAAAAATCCAGGTGTTGAGATTTCATAACTTCATTAGATAATTTAAGAATACCTCTCTACTTAGTAGCAATTTCAATATCATCTCCGTATCCAATATTCCAATCATCATAATTTTGAGATAGATTATTTAATAAACCCTTAGCTTCCCCAACTGTCTTGTGCCTGAAAATATTACCTACAATGCTATATAGATACGATCTATATTTTAGTCAATGTTTTAAATAGCTGGCTATAGGCTATAGCCACGGTCTCCGAAAACATCTATAGCTCGGCTATAGACGGCTATTTAAGGGGTTTCACACCTTTTAGCCGCCTATTTCACTTAGCCGCACTATGCAAAAAAGGCTATAGCGGGGTTATAGCCCGGCTATAGCCGGCTATTTCAAACTTTGATTTCAGTTAGTACATTTTAGAATATATTATGTAATTCTTTCTCTTTTAAACCATGGTAAGGACATTTCCTTTTGAGAGCACAATATCTCCCTAAGCTAGGGATAGCTTTCCTTTCTTATTTTGAGCAAAGCCACTAATTTCAGCAATCATAACATGTATTTTTTTCAGCAGGGAAATACTTATTAATGAACAAATAAACACATCCCTCTTTACTTGTAATGTATTTTGGAGCCAAAGAATTATACCAAGCTTTATGTTCTCCTCACAGGGAGAAGGAAACAATTTCAAGAAGCAATAGTGGTGTTGAATTTCATCTTTACCAAATAAAGAGGATAGTTCATGAAGTTGTGTAAGTGTTTATAGGGGAACTCCTCATCCTTCCCATGGAGTTTAATAACCTCAACAACTTTAGTTATTTCAGGATCAACATTAAAGTCATAGTCTTTATTTTTAATAAAGATTGCAGGTTCATAACATTTTACTAGTAATAGGAAATAAATATCCTAATAAAGTATTCACAAAAGCATCAAAGGTATCTAGATCATCTAAATCGGCATTTCTAAAAGATCTACTAAAGGCAATATATTCTTAAGTAAGTGTTGGTTTAGAACTAGTAGCAATAGTAAAATCATTATTTTTATCAAAAAGTTAATCTTCATCATAATCGGAGTCTTTATTGTCATCAGACAAGGACCTGGATAAATTAGACACCCCTCTTTATCCATTCCATTATCGAGTGTTTCACTTTTATTACTAGTTGACATTCTAGATAATGGTGAACTTCATAGCACATTAGTTTTATTTTTAGTAACAGGAGTAGTAATAGAATTAGGTGAAAACTATGTCCTAGTAGGCAAGTTCGTAACTTTTTGAGTAGTGGAAGGCAAAGGAATTCTTAGAAATATATTTGTCCTTTACCATGATGAGAAGTAATTAAGTGAAGCAAGAAAATGATCACAAATGGTCTTACCAATAAGGCTAGGCTCCCCGAAAACAGTGCCAGAAAATATCTTGATGCCCACAAGTATAGGGGATCACTGAAATCTTCGATGGAAAGTATTACCCAAATTTATAGTTTGGCAAAAGGGGAGCAAAAGAATACCAATAAGACTTTAGAAATTGAGACATCACTCTCAACCACACCCGTGTATCAATATTCTCAAGAAACAAGTGGTGATTGCAGCAGTTGAAAAAAATAGTAAAGCAAAATAGTAAACATTAGTAACATATTCTCAATTTTTACCGTAAGTAGTGAACTTGTAACTTTTAGTGACTAAAAGCATAGGCATGAGTTGATACTAGGGTGTTGTATGAATAAGATTGATCATATAATATAAATACAAATAATATGATGATTATCTCTGAGTACAATGTGTGTAGATATGTGTTCCAAATATATTTATGCATACTAACTAAGAGAATTTGCACAACATATATTGTCCTACCCGCCCATTTTACCGAGGCCAACTTTGAACTACATGTAATTAATATTAACCCTTTCGAATAGCCTAGAACAATGCATTAACACTCCATGAACACACATAATCCTTAAACTATCACATACCCCCTTGTTTTCCCTTACTATCACTTTGGGATTCGTAGGTTCAATATAAGAATAGGTAATACACTTTGTAGATAAATACCAAACTCATAGTATATGATTGGGAAATAAAAGTATAGTACTGAAATCATGTCACTCAAGCCCTAGTAGCAAACATTAAACATAGCAAAAGTACATCAACACTCATACAAGAACATCTTCAAGATAAACCACACAAATCTCGACATATATGCATGATTGCATGATCAATCTCATCCACCTCACATGCCTACAGAGGACTAGTCACTCACAGAGAGGGAGAAGGAGCACATGTTTGATGGATATTCCATTGGTTATGAAGAAGGCGTCGAAATCCCCCTCTCCGATGTGGAGATCAGGATCAGTCTAACCCTAAAAATGAAAATCGTGATGGTAGCGGTGCTTTGTTTCACGAAAAGCTCCGTGCTTCTGGCCATGTAAGTTTTTAGGGTATATAAGGGCGTACACGAAAGAAGGAGGCGAGGTGACGCTCGGGAGCCAAACGACCTTAGGTGTGACGGGCCCAATGACTGATCGTGCCACCTGGCCTCGTTTGGGCCTTGTGGCCTCTGTCGTGAGTTTCCAGGCCCCAGGGTCTATGTTACGATGAAAAACTCGCGTTGTATTTTTCTCTGATTTAATCTCCTGCGTGAAAATACAGAAATAAGACTTTTGCTAAAAACAACATCAGATTCAACAGTTTATCTCAGATTGGTAAGATTCTAGAGCAAATTATCAAGCAAAATACTTAGAAACATAGATACATTTGGAATGTATGAGGTGCGCAGCCTGGAGCTCAGTCGACGACGCCGTCGCTGCCCGTCGAGGTGTGGTGGCGTTTTTTCTAGCTAGGTAGTTATGTACACACATCAAGCTAGCATGGGAAAGGGAAAAACATTGAGCATATTATTGCCGAGATTAGAGATGATTAGAGGTGAGAAATCATCCATAGAAACTTCAACTAAACAACCGAATTTTGGCTCCGATGACTAAAAGCACACAACCAAACACTAAGGTTTGCGTTTTTACCGGCTTCCCTAATAGTCAAAATGGGCAAGCAATCAAGATGCCAAAGTTGGCCCAAGCCAAATCTCGGCGCATGCAGCATCGAACCGACAAAGTGCGAAAAACTAGAAATAAAGTCCCGAGGAAGCAAACATGCCTTGAGAGTGATTTATTATCTCAAAACTTTGCATGAGCTCGAATAGTAGAAAATGAGCTTGCAACACACTGAATGCTTTCTCAATATCCTTTCAGCATGCCTGTTGAGTTTTGGAAAACACTTTTTTCTTCCTTAGTTTAGGATCTTGGATGGACTTCATAAATATCGACTAGGAAGGTTAAATGCCTTAGCCAAGATAGTATCCCATTGTGTACTCATTCCCATTGACTTTTTAATTGCAAGCTAGATCATCTCCATTAGGAAGCCTAGAAAAAAGGTGAGATCGATGCAGCTCCTCTACAACAGCCAACATGGTTCATTCCGATCTTTGTGTTGCCTTCCATGGAGATTCGCAGTAGATCCATGGCAGCGGCCGTGGCTTGGCTAGGGCGGGTCCTGAACAAATTGGATGCTAGGGGAGGGAATGGAAGGCCGCCGACTGGGATGCGATTTGGCATCACAGAGTGTTTCGGAGGGGCTCGAATCTAGGGCAGCGGCCAGAGGGAGGAGGCGGTGGCGGGGAGGGATTTGAAAGTTCACGCACGCCAATATTTCACTGCAATCGGGTCTACGAGATTTTAGCTGCCGAAACCTGGTGATATGGCGGGTGGGAGGTCCAATATCCCGCTCACCGATAATTTTATCCAGGATATGTTAGGATGTTGTTTTTGGCGCAAACCCGGGGTTGTACTTTATTATGTAGATCAGGCGTTTTCTAGAATCTGCTAGCCATGCTCTTACTGTGGACTTCGTCCGGAGTAGTGTGTATAGATACATGTATCCGCCATACTTATTTCTGAATGGAAGAAGTAGAAGAAAAGGGTGCTAAGGGCATCTCCACCAGGCCGACCCAACCCGTCTGAGCGCGTCCAAACGCGTCCGCGTAGACATGCGGGATATGCGCCGCCTCTCCAGCAACACGACCCATCCATATCGACGCGCCCGTCTTGACCCATGAACGCACCAAATTTGCATGGCTGATGCGTCGAGGCGGACATGGGTGGCCCAAGGGCGTGTCTCCCGCGCGTGCTACTAGCCCACCCACCAGTGACCACTCAGCACGGCACCAATTCAAACGCGTAGTGGTAGCAATTCAGAGGCGTGGGGCGGCATCCTTACCGGTGGCAGCCATCACCATCAGTATTGATGATACGACACCCTGAGTAACGGGACGATGTTTGAGTTCCCGCACCGGCATTGAAGGCGAAGGCGCGAGAACTTGCGTGCGTTCGCACGGGCAGGGGCTATAAAGCCGGCCCCTGTGCCCGTCGGTGCCACACTCCCCACTTCTCGCCATTGCTAGATTCACCCACTCCCAGCGCCTCATCCACCGCAAACGATGAAGAAGCCAGGATGTTTCAAGAAGGCCAAGAACAACAACGAGGTGGGCGGATCCGCATCGAGCGGCCGGTGCAGTCAGGGGGCTCCTATCGGCCTTCCTTCACAGGGTCTTGCTGCTGCCGCCACGGTCGCAGGACTTCGCCCACCTCCCCGTCGAGCGCCAGGTGGAGGATCCCTACCGCGACCGCCGCAACTTTCGCTTGGCGGAGTGCAAGTGACGATGGAGGGACGGAGCAGGCATCGCCCACCATGATGTCTGCCTCCCCACGGGCTGGCACCTCAACCGGGAGCGGGTCCTGGTGCCACCCGCGCCCAAGGAGGGCAAGGGGCTGGAGGAGGAGATCGCCCGCCGCATCCGCAAGCTCCCGCCGTCCCTCTGATGGGACCAATGGCTACCAGAGCAAGGTCTTTTGGAAACAGTTCTTGGACTAGGAGCACCCGACGTGGCTCGCGAGTACCTTCTACGGCAGGTCTATGACGTCCCCTCCTTCGATCCCAACGACGACGGCGAGGTCAACCACTTCGACAGCGAGCTCCACATGGAGGATGATGTTGTCGTCAAGGAGGAGGAGGACGCTGTCGCAGCCACCGCCGTGCACCTGCCCCCGGAGTACCAGGAGCTCCTGGCGCGGGGCTACGATGAGGACGCCTTCACCGAGCAGGCCATTGCGGCCAGAACGAAGGACGAGGACGCCTTGTGGAGCGACTACCAAGAGGCCGTCCAGGTCACCGGCCTGGTGTCGCAGGAAAACACGCAGCTGCCTCCATCGCCGCCGCTGCCGGGGTGGGCTGCTCCGACCGCGCAGGAGGAGACAAATGCGTGGCTAGTGTGGCCTAGGCAGGTGATCGATCAGCTCGCGCCCGCGCCTGCTCTGGCCCTGCCACCGGCACACCTCTGGGCGTCGTAGGAGTACATCGACCTCGACCCCTAGATGGACGTGGCGGTGCTGGCGGTGGGGATCAGTAGCTAGGGCTAGCTTAGATTTAGTTTTTTATATTTTGATTGTAAATTACACGTGAATATGTACGAACTTGGCCAGTTTATGCTCGTATTGTCTCTGTTTGAATTAAAAAAATCGTCCTTGTCCTGTTAGCCAAGCGCATACAGATGAGTCGTACCGCTGGGCGGGCTGGTAGGATAGGCTGGATCACGACCTAACAGCAACCACGGACCGATCCAAACGAACAGAACGGACTATTTCGGTGGGCCGTTTGGGTCGGCCGGCGGAGATGACCTAACGCAGCCCGACCGCTAAGTCTGATTTCACTTTAAATCCAACTCAGCACACCGGGATTGGACCAGATGTACGAGCTGCTACAGCTTTGCCAAGACGACTCGCTGTGTTTGAAGCAGAACTGAATTTGATTCAGCGATTCCTCTCGTTCATTTGGTAGTTCAGTCCAGAAGACCGACTACCTGCCGCACACAAAGTGCAGCTGACTCTTCACAGCACTACCACCTGTTCAGTTACTTCCTACTGTTTAATCATACGTTTTGTTCACCAATCAGAATTCACGAGTACCGACCTAAATATAGGTACACGAGTACGGACCTAAATATACGTACAGCAGAACAGCAGCACAGTACTACTGGAGTAAGAGAACTCTAGCAGACCCCGCAAATATGCCCGACACGTAAAACATCATATGTTGTTTTCGTGCTAAAATATGCTAGACAGAAAATCGTATACGAGCTCGGCTCGGAATTACTTTTGCGGTTCTCGCAAATCCACACCACGACCGCTATATCTGCGGGTCGGAGGGATAGATTTGTGGGAAACTGCATCGACTTTTCCCCTCTTTTTCCTCTTGCAGAAATCGATTCTAGCCATTATTTCCACATCGCCGCCGCCAGTAGTTTCCCCCGCATTGGACCACCCTATGGAAGGACACTCGCCACTCAGTTCTGCCCGTAGCGGCAGCGCTTCCCTTCATCGTGGACCCAGTTCGGCAACGCTGCACGACACTGTCGTTGGATTGATGATAAGTACGCCATGAGGAGATTCTCGAGGCGTGCGGAAGCGAGGGGTGTGAGACATACGGTATTCCGGGACAGGGAGCACACAAGTTTACCCAGGTTCGAATCTGGCGGCTTTGGACGGATCCTACTCCTCCTAGCAATCCAGTAATACGATAGAGCCGGGAGATGGGTTACAAGGGTTTCGTCTGTGCGAGTTGAGATTGTAGACTATTGTTTGGGTGCCCTAAAGGTTCTCCCTAGAACAACTTATATAGATATCCGGCCTAGGGTTTACAGAAGAGACCTATCCGGCTACGACTAACAGTCGGTTACAGAGTACATCTTAAACTACAAGTAACACTACGAGCCTATGTCGGTAAGTCATCTGGGCCTTCCCATAGCCGGACTGGACTCCGTCTCTTCTTCCTAACTGGGCCGCTCGTGAAGGAAAGCTCTAACCCGAAGTGGGTCACCTTGGTCAGTGAGGCATAGTGAGGATACCCGGAAAGTATATCCCCAACAGCAGCCCCTGTAAGCCTCCAAGATCCAGAGTGGGATTTTATCATCGCCTAGCTTGATCTTCGGCTTGCAGAATCTTGAATGATTCCTGAAACTTCAAAAGAAAGGATAGGATCCGAGTTTTAAAACAATTCAGACCCATGAATACGTTATTCGGGTTTCAGCTTGAAATTCAAACTAAGTCGGAACTTGGTCTCTGACGTAACCTGACACCAGACATGGTCAAGTCACGTCACTGCCAGACATTCTTGACACCATCACCGTTGGTGGGTCCGCTTCGTGTGGAACCGAGGCATCGTTTTAATGCGTGCGTGGAGATCGAGACGGCGTAATCCTCGTGAGGAAGTTACCAAGCTCCTTCCAAGACGCGTGGCATGTTTCACTGTTGCGTTTACACGAATCTTGGCGCAGCCGGAGGATATAAGTGGTTAGGATTCCTTTCCATCTTGTTCACCAGCACTTGTGCTCCTTTCTTCCTCCTGACGGTTCCCACGAAACAAAGTTCCTCTACCTCCCCAACTCCATAGCGCCACCCATCCCAGGTTACCGGAGCCCAAAAGATGGCTGAAGCCTCATCTTCTGCAGCGGCGGCGGCGGAGAAAGAAAGATTCCGCGGGGTATGGATCCCGTGCGTCCTTGATGACGCCAACCTCCGCCTCGTGGAGAAAGAAGGACCTCTCCGCGCCGGTGACTGGCAGAGCGGTTATGGAGAAACCATCCCCAACCCAAAGGCCGGCGACTGAGTGCATTTTGGCACCCACCTCGACAGAGGTTCGAGTTTTCAACCCTCAGATTTCTTTTCTGAGGTCATAGATCACTACAGAGTTCAACTCCACCATCTCCCCCCGAACTCTATTTTAAAGATGCGTAGTTATGCTTCTTTGTGCAAGGGGTATCTCGGCATTCGGCCGAGCCTTCTTCTTTTCCGGATTTACTTCGGTACCTGAAGAAATTCCATCACTGCCGGTAATCCCTACATTACCGAAACGGTTAGCTTTTATGTTAGGAGATAATGCGTCTATCCTAGGATTAAGGCTAGCGAGTCGGTGAAAAAGTGACCATCCACGTTGTTTTACCATAAGGACATACCGACTCCCGGCAAGCTACTGCTTTGCCGGCTTCCGTCGACGGCATCGCCACGCCCCAAGACTTCTAGGATGCGGATGCTCCGGCTCTCACGGACGATCTGCTTCTTGCAAAGAGGCAGATCGAATATCTGATGAAGCACAAGAATCTGAAAGGATCCGACTTGGTGCACTGCTGGCTGACACGCCGGATTCATCCTCTTCAACATCATGGAGATTGGCTCATGCACTGCATCACCAAGAGCAAGATGGACTCTCTCCGAATCTGCTCCAGGGCCTACTTGAAAAAGGACTACAAGCGCCAAATCAAGTGGCTGATCAAGGAGTGGGTCGAGAGGAAAATTCTAGACTTGTCCTTGGATATGCACACAGTTGACGATCCTGTTACACCAGTAAGTTTTCCAGCAGTAACTCGAATTATGTGTTCACCTTATACATTATTTCGCAATACTGAGATACTTTTTTTTCTTTTCAGCTTGCTGACCTCCCAGAGTCGGAGCTTGCTCCTATCGAGGGATATCCTCCTGAGCTATCTCAGGATGATGGAGAGTTGGTTCCACTGCCGGATGCACTTACTCAAAAGCGTAAGGCTCTGACAGTGTCTATCGGCACAAAGGAGGTGCCCGTTGTGAAGGGATAACTTTCCTCACAAGGTCATTGTATTAAATATATTTTCTTTCCGAAGTGTAACGATTTTCATTCTATTACCTCTTCAGAGTGTTTCAACATACAGAATATTGATGCTGCTGCCGCCGTCCATGAGTCTTGGAGAAACCATAACCGTCAATAAGTGGATTGACGATTAAGGCGTATTTTCCTCGCATGTGCAACGTAGGCGGATGATTAGCGCGGTCAAAGGTGATTGCGACTTCCGACTAGTCCAAGTATTATGGGATGGCTGGAACAGTCGTGTTGCGTTGGTGCAGTACTGCTTTCTTAACCTTGGCTGGTTGAGACCCAAGGAAGGTGACGTAAGTGTCTTTCTTTGTTGGGAAGTTCTTCTTTCCATCCGACTTGTGATTTTAAGTATCATCTTCCTCCATTTCGGAATCTTCCTTGGTCTCTTTCTCTTTTTCGGGATTCTTATTTACCTTCTTCCGCTTAGCCCTATAGCCATAGGTATCGTACTTTTTGATGTCGTTATTGAAATGACACTCGACGTTTGTGTGGGACGAGCCCCCGTTGGGATCTAAGTGATGCACGCACGGGTTATTGACAGTGTCGGCCCACGAGTAGGTTTTGCCAGGTTGCCGGTCTCCTCTACCTTGGACCCTTGATGTCCCACGACCGCGTCCATGGCCATCCCTGCGCCCTCCTCGTCCTTCAGACCCAAAAGTAGTAGTCACAACCGCTGTTTCCATGTTTGGTTTTTCTTCAAAGGTGTTCTTACGCTTATGAGCTTGTTGCTTTGGTTGTTTTGCCGACTATGGCACAACAAGGACGTTTAGTAGTCCTTCTGCATCATCGTCAACATCTGCATACTTGCTCGCTATTTCTATCATCTCTCCCAAATCAGTGACTTTGTCGCACTTCAAGCGGTGACGTAGTAAAACAATTGGGAGTCCTGCAATGAAATCTTCAATCGTAGTTTGGTCATTTACTCCCTCGCAGGAGTTCCTGGTGTTGATCCATCATCTGAGGTAATCTTGGCAAGTTTCTTCGGCCTTCTGGGTACAATGCTGCAGGTCTCCTACCATACAGGGCCTCTGATATGTGCCTTCGAAATTTCAAAAGAACGCGCTTTGCATGTCATACCAGTTGTGGATGGTGTTTTCTGGAAGTTCATTTAGCCAGGATCGTGTCATCTTCTGCAGCATAAGTGGGAGATATCGGGTTGCGACCAAGCTATTTCCGCCTTTGGTGATGTAGCAAGCCTGGAAAAAATTCTGGAGCCAAGTAACTGGCCGAGCTACACCATCGTAGGTCTGAATATTCCTTGAGATAGAAAATCCTTCTGGGAAGTGTGTTTGTCATATGCGCGGTCCAAAACATTTTGGACCCACATAGATTTTGTTGTTCTCATAGTGCCGCGCCTCTATGTTAGAGTTTATCCGATGCCTCGCGTCACTTGGTGACAGAGACCGCCGTCCTGGTTGACAGCTGTGGATGCGGTGCCTTGGAGCCGGACATATAATTTTGCCACCACCTCCTCCGCCACGGCACCCTCCTTGAGACCCGTTATGGTGGCTACTTGGTGGAGAGGGTGGGTCAGGTGGATTGTTTTCGGCTCATCGTCAGCCTCCATCCGGAGCGTCATTATTTCGGTTCCGGGGAGGGTCTTCATTACGATTAGCCCCCTTCCGGCTTGACTCGGCATGGTGTCCATCGTTCCTTTGTCTGTCGTTCCCTACAGCTTGGTGAGGCTCACCCGGGCGGTTTGTACGTCCAAGAGGTGGCATTCTTTGATGGTCCTCCTCCCGACGTTTCTCTTTGTCTTCTTCTCTGCGACTGTTTGACTCCCGTCGAGGAGGGTGTCTCGGATACAGTGCTGCAACTGCGTCTCGCTCTATGGCTGGGGCAACATTGCTCCAGTCACGCGCGGTTCTGTGTTGTTGGCCTAAAGATCTGGTTCTTGAGTAATTGTCTTCCCGACAGTCAGAACGGTGATTCTGTTCCGGCATCCGTTGGGGCCTGATATCATCCTAGGACGGATCCGTGCGACGTTGGTTAGATTGAGAGACCAGTTTTCTGCTTCCGGATTTCGCGACCTTCTGTTGCTCCAGACCCTTGGTGAGTAGCTTAATGCCAAGCAGAACCTCCTTTGGGCCTGGATTATTTGCCAGGATATCACGGGCCGCGGCGGTGTTCTGTACTGGTGTTGGGTACACCAGATCTCCATTGTTGTCGGTCCGAGGCATCCCTGGGTCTCCCTCAAAGAGGACTTCGCGGACTTCCTGAAATTTGTCGGCCCGTACATGGCCTTTCTGAATCGTTAGGTTGTGTAGAGAAATGAGCTTCTCCATAGTAGCTATGCACTTCTTCTCTTCCTCGATGTTTTTGGCTACATCTAGGAGTACTTGGCGACGCGCTTCTAGGGCTTCAGCCCTTTCTTCCAATTCCGTAGCAGTAAGTTCTGCCGCTGTAGGGATGGGTGTAGTTAATGCAACATCGATGAGCTTACGGGCACCAGCGGTAACCACGTGTCCATCCACCAAAGCTTCTTTGGGCTCGTCTAGGATTAAGGCTCCATCCGAGTCTTCTTCGTAGTCCTCGGCAACCACTTCCTCCGCTGGAGGATCTTTCGCCGAGGTCTTGTTCTTCTTGTTCTTATTTGCCTTCTTGGCAGCGCCGGTAGCAAAGACGGCTTTTGGTCCGTTTCCTGGAGTCAAGCTCTGATCGGTACTTTCGTACATCTAGATATTGGGATTATCTCCGAGATCCATGTCATCCTATGCTTTGGGAGAGTTTTCTATGGATTCTTCGTCCATGGCTTCTCCTTCTTCTGCAGCTTCGGAGTTGTACTCCGCTTCATATTCCTCGGAGAACTTTCGAAAATCTACCGACGTCATGGAATCCTCCGAAGATGCCTATAAGTAGACGTTTGTTCCGATCGCCTCCAACACCGAGTCTTTGTTGTCTCCAGCATCGGCAGAGCCAGATCCGGATCCAGCTTATCCGACAAAGTGTGATGTGTGCGTCCCGAGGTAGTTGCGGCTTTCCTCGTGGGCTTCCTCGAAAATTCTAATGGTTGCGAGAACCTCATCCACGCTTGCATCTTTCATCATCATGTGCCTCAATGTATGCCTCAGGAATGGTTGATCCGTGGGCGTTAGAAGAGCCGGAACCAGCATTGTTGACTTGTTCCTCCTGGATTCCGAACCCGGCGGGTGGGTCGATCTGGGCTTCGGGCTCTCTAGGGAGATCCACTCCATATTCGACTTGCACCGCGAGATCTGCTTCAGGCTCAGCTTTCTCCACTATCTCCACAACAGGTGTGGGCTGGGTGGATTAGGGTTTTCTGAGATCCGAAACTCCGCCGCATCCGCGGAAGAGGGGAGCCAAAAACTTCTTCTGCCTCTATCATCACTTCTGGGGTGGGTGGGGCAGCTTCAGCAAAGCCGATGTACACATCGATCTCGCTAAAATACATGATGGTGTAAGCAGTCACAGCCTCCCTAGCTGGAATCCAAGTCTCGTCGAGAACGATGAGAGGGACATCGCTGGCGTAGAGGATGCGACTGACGGCGATGATCTCGCCAATTCCGATTCTTGGTCTGGTGACACCGCGCCGCAGAGGGGCTCAGAGAGGCTTGACCATGGTCCTGAGCGGCTTATGAGGGGAAAACGAGGCGCACTGCTTTGCTATTTTGGGAGAGGCATATTCGGAGAATATGCCCTCCATGTATGCCCTAACTTGTAACCTGGCCTCCCCTATATAAGGAGGGCCAAGATCTCCGTAGAGAGGGTTGGCCATTTTAACTAAGGGAAAACCCTAGAGAGAGGTGTGGGTAGTAAAGAGGTTCTTCTTCCTCCTCCCCACGAACAACTCAAGGAGCATCTGTAAACACCATTGAAAGTGAGAATACAAATATCTGTGTGTGGAATCACCACACCATCCATCCCTGGATATCTCTAGCGCACTTTGACCCCATCTTTAGCCTACCCAGGGCATCTGCCGTGCCACCACCACGACACCTAGGTATGTGAAGTGAAGAACTATGTTTGATTTGTGGTGCCATTCTTTTTTTTTAAAAATTTGCAGTTTGAGTTGTTGTTTCTACTCGTCATGTGATGCATTCCTGAAACAGTAGAACTTGTTTGTGGTTTCCTACGTACAGGTTTTGTGGGTCAGCGATTTGTGGGTCGACTAGAGTGCTCTAACCTGCTCGAATACACAACCAAACTACACTTCGAGCTGTATATGTGTCAACCCAAAGATACCCAACCCGTCTCGTCCCTCTTGCCCCCTCGAGGGCGGCGGAGGTGACACCTCCCCCACTTGGACGAACCACCATCTCCTCTACTCTTCCTCGTCGCCACCGTCAGTAGGGGCTGCCGGGCTCAACCCGTGTGATGCTGCCGGTGATAGTTGGCCTTTCCCTGAAGCTTGGAGGCAGGGTTGTGGTCATGTTCTTCCTGGTAGCGGTGCTTAGAGGGTGCTAGAGTTCCAGCTGCAGAGGGAAGAGGTTGCAGTAGTGGTGCAGTCGTGGTGGCGGGGAAACGCGACATAGTTGGCGGCTAGCAGCGACAGGGATTGACAGGCCACGCCCTGTCTAATGTAACACCCCAGTATTAGTTAATCCTAATTAGGGTTTGATTTCTGGATAGCATGAGCATCATCTAGTTTTGATAAATAAAAATGCTTGCAAGAAAAAGAAAGAAAAAACCTAAACCCTAGTTTTCTCCTTCTTCTTTGAAAACCATTAAAATGGTTTTGATATTTTGAAAACGTACCAAAATGTATAGAACCCAAATGGACTAAAAGGACCCCACAACATTTCAATAGTTTTATAAGCCTTCTGGTATTTTTGAAATCTACAAAAAAAGATTTGAAGTTCAATTTAAAAAATGGAAAAGGAGAAAGAAATTGGAAAATGTTTTTCAAAAATAAAAATTAATCCAGAGCTCAAACAGGTCGTCCCAATCCTCTCCCCTTCCCCTAGAATCTTTCCCACAGCCCGCGTGCGGCCCAAACCAGCCCACTCCCGGCTCGTACCCCTTTGGTCCCTCCTGTTCACCGTCTTCCTCGACGGCCAAGCTCCTGCGTGTCCATGCTGATGCCGTCAGCCGCTCCGTCACGATGTCCGCCGCCTCTTGGACAAGGATAAGGACCCGCTGAGTCGTCCTCTTCTTCCCCAGCAACCTCTCTCTCTCACGTTCCCTTGTCTCGCCGACGAACCCTAGCCATAGTTGCCGCTTGGCCTCGCCACCTCTAGCCTCGCCACCTCCGGCCTCGACTCGAATAGCTATGGGAACCATTGTGATCCCCTTGCTCTCTTAGTTCATCCCATCCAAGAAGTAGAGCCCATCAAGCCCCGATCGGCTAAATCGAGTCATTGTGTCCAACACCGGCCCCACCATCCCCAACGATTCCTACCATGCTAGCCCTCACTAACCCCTTCCCTGAACCCACGATGAGCAACTGACCCTCCTAGACCACGTCTCTGTCTTCCTTGTGCTTTCTACCGTGCTAGTGCCATGCACCACCAAGCGCCACCCCTAGAGCTTGTCGTGGTCGTCGCCTCGACGACCAGTACCGAGCAGCGCTATCCTATTAGGTAGCTCGCGTCGCGCTGTGTTGAACGCACGCACCCACGCTTCCCAGCGAGCCCCCTAGCGCTTCCCCTGCAACCAACCAGCGTGTCTATTGGCACGCATATGTCGAGCCGACGTGGCACCACCATGGTGTCGATGTGTCGATGATGTGGGCGCTGACCTAGCCCTGCTAGTGTGGCGAGCTGACCCAACCCTGGGCCCCAACAGTCAGCGATTGTGGCTAGTCCCCACCGAGGTGAAAGAATTAAAGGCATGCACTGATATCAGCATGACGCAATAAACCCCTTTAAATATTTTCAGGATATTTCAGAAATTGATTAAGTACTCTAAAATTCATAACTAATTCATATTAACTCAGAAAAATGTTTATAATATATCAAAATATTCAAAAAAGGAGATCTATCCTTTAGTATCAAAATAATGCATTGTTAAGCAACTTTAATAACAAGTTTAATTAGAAGAAACAAATAAACCCCGTAGGTGATTTCGAGGTTTTCCCTGTTCAAGGGATTAGACCCCTTGGAACCTGTTTAAAATTGTTAAGCCTGCCTTAGGGTTTCATCTCTATACTATTTAACTTGTCATATCATAATTCTTGCTTGAGAATTGCATCGATGCGATGTGTTGATTATTTCCCTTTGTTTCCTGTGTTTGGTTCTTCCCGATAGAATACGATAACGAGATCGAGATCAAAGAGAGAGATCAACACCATCGAAGAACGAATATCAATACCTGACCAACTATGACTAAGTCAAGTAGAAGCCTACTGAAGATCTGCTTATGGTTATCAATGGGCAAAGGAAAGCATAGCCCCACCGTTATACAATCCTATGTTTTCAAAGCATTTCAATTCTTGCCATGATGCATATGATTCTACTATGGTCTTTTATCGATAGATAGAGTATACTATCTATTGCATTACTCCTTTTGAGATTATATTACCTGATCCACTACTCCTATCATAACTAGGATTGGCTTGTGTGCACTGCTAGAGCTAATATCTGCATCCTACTTATCCATGCTTAGCTATTGAGTCTAGACCATCTAGAAGATGTATCAGATATGCAAAGAATCTAGTATGATGGGAGAACGAGGTATGAATGTGATATGAGGTTAAACATGTTAAGGCTTGAATGGGAGTCCATGGTGGGATGTGATTTCTATAGCCCCATGTTCGCCACCACTAGGAGCCGAGTTCTTGCCTTTGGAACCAAGACGAGTGTAGAGTCACATGGGGCCTGGACAACCCCTCAACTAAATAACTTTCCTAGTGGATTCCATGAGTCACATAGTTCGGGCGTTCCATTTGACATATGCATCTTGATTGTTCTTGAAGGCATGGACAATGTTTCTTGGGGTGGATAGAGCACCTGGTAAACTAACCTCGGCTCACATCTCTAGGGACCCTCTTCGGGATTTGACCCCTTACGGCGGAAGCCTACTTTGGGCGTGACTGATGGTCTCGGCGAAAGCAAGGTAAGTGTCGTGGTCAACCATCCTCTGCCAGCCTTCCAAGGAAGAGGGCTAATCTATAGTGGCATTAAGAGTCGGTTGGTACGTGTGGGTAAAGTTGTACACCCTATAGGGTTAAATCTTTTTAAAAAGCCTTGTTCATGGTTATGAACTCTTGGTGACTGAATTCTAAGATCATAGAGAATAGTAACCTAATCATAAAACTTTGTAGATCAATGTGTGCTTAAGGATGGTTCCTCGTGGATATGAGGGGGTGATCCTAGTTGATAGGTGATAATAATGGTTTGGTCGATATCAAAAGATGACGATAAATTGTTTGAAGATGTTGCTCTCTTATCCCCTTTTAAATTTTTTTGATTAGACGAGATTCTTCTCCCTCGTGCTTTGCATAGAAAGATAACTTTATGGAAAATAGCTCCAACAGCTATAATTCTTGCAGAGTACACCTTGTACTCACCCTTGATTTGTTGATACTTTTGTAGCAGAGTAAGTGTTCCCTGAAGATGAGTTCTGTACAACATCGACACCAACGAGTATGTTGGGGTTCCCAGCTGGTAGCCTAGAATCTATGGGGTGGGACGTCATTGTTATGATTCAGGCCTCTTAGGCTATTTGTCAATTTTGCTGTACTTAATAGCATAATTTTCCTTATATTGTTTGATATTTGTGGTCAGTGACCTCTACTTGTAATATTTTGGTTCTCTGCTCACTTATGAGCTTGTTGTAAGAATTTTTGTGTCGTAGGGTCACTGCTATGTTACTGATTCTCTCATTAGATATTCTCGAGATCTAGGTTAGGCTTATGTCAGACTGAGGTCTGGGATTTTTCTAGCCCTGGTCACGGGGGTGTCACAGGCTTTGGTATCAAAGAATTAGTGACCATAGGAAAACTTTGCTATTGGTCGATGTTGAGTCTGGTGTTTGTGAAAACTATTTCAATGATGAAAAGTATTTTCAAAAATTCTAGTATGCTTCTTTTACTCCTCATTTGGTATCGCTCTAACTCTGAGTCATCTTATCTTGTGTTAATTTTGGAGAACTTTTGATATCTCTTCTAGTATTTCAAGATTAGGTGCCTTCTGGGCATGTCATTTCTCAACTAGTTGAGCTAGTTGTTGATTTATCTAGAGTTGTGTTTGTTTTGTGTTCCTTGTTTTGTTTTGATCTACTTCAGATAACATATTTGTTTCCACCATGATCTGTCTACCTTATGGGCCCGCAATATTATATTATAGGTTCCACAGTGTTCTGATCTAGGCTTCGAGGTTTCCTTTTGTCTCATATGCCTCTTTTCTATTTGTGTGGGTACTTCAGAAGTCGTTCCTTCTCTTGGAAGTAACCTCGTGATTAGCATCTTGTAGTGCACGTTGTGTCACTCAAGTAGTAGTTACTTCTTTATTGGGTTTTAACCCTTGGACTTGAACCGAAGGTCCTAGATTTTGCCGGATTCTAGTGTTGTGAATCATGTGCATGAATCGAGCCTTTAACCCAAGATCCATTACATTGACCCTTGTTGTTCATGTTTAAGCTTGTGGTTATTGTCGCGATTGAATTTTGACAACTAAGTACTTTCCTTACCACATGTTCTACAAGATGTTCTTAATGGAACCAAATAGATCACGACAAGAGTACTCCTCATGAGTCTTGCATCTAAATCTCAGGATTATACCCTGAGCATGTTCCTCCCCCTTGTTATTTCCAACCTTTATCTACCAATTGGTAGCCAAGTATTAAATTTGCATTGGCGTTCTCGGATGCAAGGTACTCTTGTGGTCTGTCAAGACAAACCATATCGTGATGTCAAGAGAAACAAACTCCAGTACCTTGTCAATTCTAGAACCATGTCAAAGTGTTGTAATCTGTAGATCAAGAGGCATTAACTAACTTCTTTTTTATACCGTAGAGTATCATCGCCTTCTATACCAAGAGGTCTTGCCAAGTTTCATGACCCTCTTAATGAAGTGATGCTCTCACACATCTTTACCCACCCTTCATCTGAGCTATTCACAGTCGTAAATGATGCTTGTGCGTGATAATGTGGCCATCTGAGATTATTAGCAATTCTTATTGCTTTGAACTCTAAGTACATTTGTGTTATTATTTAGCGTAATTGGTTAATCCTATCACTAAGCAAAGAATGTCTGTGCTATCTAGTCCGTTATTCTGGTGCACTATCTTCGGTCAAAGAGTTAGGCTTGTACCAAAATTCAGATATTATGTCTTCTTCCTTACCAAGCAAGTTTCCTCTCGAACTAAGTGACATATCGGTGGTTTGTGATATTCTATACGTCTTTCTAGAAGTATTGCCAAGTTTCTACATGACCATGTTGTCAAGTTCTTGAGCAAGAAAGTTCTCTAAACTGCCATTTCTCCAAGGATTCCTACTGGATACCCCTGAACTAGTTGGTTGAGCTTAAACAACAACTTGGAGAGTTGTAAGACAAATCTTCTATCTGACTTAGTTCATTCTTAAGGGATGTCTAGTTTCATTCGTGTTGAAGCCAGCTAGTATCTCCTTTGTGGTTATGTTATCTCCCCAGCCTCTCATTTGATTTGGGCTATCATTGAATCAAACTCAGTTCCAAGGACTATCTTGATGTTGTTGCTACTCGTGATGTTTCACTTGAGTACATCTTCATGTCCTTTGTCCTGACCAATACTTTTGTCATGTTCACATAACATATGAGTTCATTCAATTGGAGTATCTCGATCTTGTTGAGCCCATCAATGACATCCTTATTTTCTCCATGCTAGAATTGATTCGTTTGGAATAGTTGGCATTAATGTTGGAAACTTTTGAGAACCTTCTTCCGGTAGTCTCGAAAAATGTATGTTGGATGTTAGAAGTAACCTTCTCTAATTCATGTGCAAATGTTTAAAGATGTCATTGTGGATTTGAGTAGGGTTACCTTTGTTCCCTTAATGACACATGTGTGTTTTGTTGCAAGTACTACATGAAGGTGCAGTTGTCCTATAACAAGTCACTAATACCTAGGTCTAGCAATGCATCTCAATATTTTGGAGCTTGACACTATAGTCCATATCTTGAGAATCTAGTGACTTTACCTCTGGTAGATGTTGCACACTTTCTATTTGGACACACTGTGTCTGAAGTATCATCCCACTTAACCATATCTGAATCTCAAACAGATAAAATGGTTGATGTGTGATAGCTCCAAATTTCAACACTTTTTATCATTGCTTTTCCTCTTATTTATTACTAGATTTCATTGAAGATTAGCCTTTCTACTAACATAAATATCTCCATTAGTGAATCCTTGGTTTCTTCTGATGGTTTTCAGGCAATGAATATTTATGAAAGATCTAATAGCATTTATGGGCTAATTACACCTAAAGAAGCAAATCCCCAACTGGAGCCCCTTTCATTGGAGGTGTTCAGAGTGCACAACGACCTATGGTACGGTCGGGTGCACCCCGTACTATCCCCATATTACCTTCCACCGGCTCCATTATATCAATACAACCAACTTTCATGAAGGGGAGACAACAAAAACAGAACACAGTCATCGCGAACTCATCCAGAAGGGGAGAGATTGCATCTAGAGAAGGAAGGACACCGTCTCATTCTTCGACGATCTCTAGCCTATAAACCATCCACTCCACCATCATGCCCATTGTTATTTAGAGAGAGTTTGGCACCTGTAAGAATAGGGTTTGATACTTTGATATACCTTTGGTTTGTATTTGGTTCTATCTTCAATTGGTATTGTGGCTTGCTACGATAACACTGAGATGATTTCCATTTGCAATACAATTGTGCCTTTGATTTATCTTTCTCTCATGTCTGAGTAAATTCCCATAGGCGTGAGAGATGTTGGGGATTGGTGAGATGTGTTGTGCCTTCTTTAATTCCATCCATTCATGATTGTTATAGTGTTTAAATTGTGAGAATGATTATCTATGTTTGCCTAATGCTTGTTATCGAATTTAAGGGCCTAGGTAACATGATCTAGAGATCTCATAGGTATGAACTTGTATGCTAGCAAATCGGCGAGCCTCGAGTGACATGGTCGATATCAATGAGGAGCTAGTACAACTTGAGGACAACATGGAACCATCAACATTAAATCCTTGTAATAGGAAGACAGATCATTGGGACTAGGAAGAATTGGCCATGAGGACTTCCAGTCGGTATATGGGTTGCTTGCCTACTCACTTATAAATAAGAAATATCACAATCACTTATTCCAGTTTATTCATCTGGCACTTTCACTATTACCATGAATCGTTTCTCTCCGCGCCTAATTTCTCATCTGCAGGAACCCCGAACACATTTCTTGTCTTTACTTTTATGCTATTTAATCCTCATTTTTCCTTACACAAGTTTCCTCTATTCTTCACTCACCACTTTCCACCTTCAATAATTGCAGTCAATACACTCAAGACCGGTGACACCTTGAGTGCAAGAGAAACGCCGCATAAAAACACTTACCTATGCTCCTTATTGGGATCGATAGAAAAACTGGAATTAGTACTTCCACGAAAATATGCTCTGACGAACCTATGCACTTGTAGGCCATCAAGCTATTTTCTGGCGCCATTGTCGGGGATATAAGTGCTAAGTGTTGTTTCTTGACATAAGTAATTGTTGACACCATCCATGATCTCCGTTGAAAACAGAGGTACCACTCGATTTGGAAAAACTTATTTACCTCAGTATATTGATCGTATTCCAGCAGAAAGAAGCCTATTATTGAAAGATTTTCTAACTCGCGTACTTTAGACGTGAACAATTTGATTCCTTTGATGACAGACTTGACCATCACCCAAGGGCCGAAGAGCCTGATCTACCATTGGGAGAATATGGGAATCCATCTAGGCACTTAAGAAAAATGCCTATTCTTTGTCCTGAAGTTGAAGGCCAGGAATTTGTAATATATCCCGAGCTAATTTATATGATGAAAGAATTTTATTTTGCAGGAAAAGAAGAGGAAGATCCTAGTGAAATTGAAACCCAAACTCTGATGTTGAACCAAGGAATTTTAATACTATTTCTACTAACATTGTCACTAGACGTGGTACTGAAACGCGGGAGCCACAAGGGCCACCTTAGTATCAAGAAGAAAAAGCCTACAAAGCAACAAATACTCAAGAGATGAGTCAAGAAGAAGAGTACTTAGTTGCTCCTCAAGATGATATCGACTATGAAGCTTAGAAAAGAGAACTTGAGGCTTTCAAAGCTAGAGAAGAGGAAGAAGCAGGAGATAAACATAAACAATATGACTCAGATGCTGAGACAAGGGAAGAGGCTGATCTTAGAAAGGAACAAGAAGAGTAGGTTATCACTTCACGTGAAGAATGTGTTGAAAATAAAAAACGACCAGCATAGAAGAAAACTAAAAAGGATGTTGAACTAGTGGCAAAGGTAAAGGAGAAGGTAATACCCACTAAAAATAAAAATCCTTATCCTAATTGAGTTCACTATGAACCAGATAAAGCCATTTATGATTCTTTTGCCGAAGCACTAGGAAGCCTTCATTTAGAACTCCCTTTAACTTATGATATTCAAGTTCCTACTTACAAAAAGTTTAGGCGAGATATTCTTAATAGAAAAAAGAAGGTAACTAAGACTATAGCAGTAATGACAAGATTTGGTGATAAGCTGCCTACTAAGCTTGGGGACCCAGGTATACCAACTATCTCTTGCGCAATTGGAAAAACTAATATAGTTAATGCTCTTTGTGATTTAGGGGAAGGTGTTAGTGTCATGCATTATTCCTTGTTTAAGAAATTGAACCTTGGAGTGTATTCTCCCACTTCAATCACTTTGTGAATGGCTGATAAGACAACTAAACAACCTGTCGGTATGATCAAAGAGGTCTTACTTATAATTGACCAACATGTTATACCCACTGATTTTATCATACTTGATGTTCAGAAGATAACAAACTTTCAATCATCCTTGGAAGACCTTTTCTCAGCACTGCTGGAGCTAATGTTGATTGTTCTAGTGGTAAGATTGTTTTAAATATTTATGATGATCATATTGTTCGTTATTTTCCAAAGAAACAGGAGCATAATGGTAAATATGTTCCACCACCTAAGCATAACCAAGCAGCGAAGACCATCGATGAAGAGCAGCTTGAGGTAAACGCTAACGACATGGAGGTTGGTTTATAAGCTAACTCGCCTTAATAAAATGTTAATGGGACTCAACCCATTTTTAAATAAGTTAAGTTTAAATTTGTTTTGTCATATTTTGTGTCTTAATAAATTTGTTCAATCTTTGAGACTTGCAGACAATTTATGCCATAGTGAAGTTCAAAGAAAAGTGAAAGGAAGAGTTAAATAGGGTCCGGAGTGCATAACGAGCAGTGGTATGCCCGGAGGTGCCCGTACCGTCAAAAAAAATCCAGTCAGAAAAATTGAATTAACAAGTACTCATAACGAGCATCGGTACGGCCAGAGGTACCCGTACCGCCCGCCCATACTAAACTTCGACAATTTTCTTCCAAGCTGACTATAGTGATAACAAGCACTGGTACAACCGGGACATGCCCGTACCGTTCGCCCGTACCAGACCCTCCAGGTTTGATCTCGAACCCTAACCTTGTTCCAATGGACCACCGGTATGGGCGGGATGCGCCTGTACCATCCACACGTACCCATTACATCGCCAGGTAAAGGCCGACCACGGCTGGCTCCCAGCTAGCCGTTTCTTCTTCCTCCTCATTCTTTCTCTTTCTCTCTCCACCTCAAACCCTAATATCCTAGAACCTTTGATTCTTGATTGATTTCGTGTTTTTGAGTGGGGGAATCTTCACATCTGTAAGTTTCTCATCCAATTCATGCTTTATTTTCTGATATCCATGGTTGAATTCCTCACATTGACTACATAGACGAGTTCATCGTATTTTGAGATTATTTTTGATTCCTCATGTTAGGATTTGTAATTTCTTCCTGTAATCGTTTGTTTGTATGATAGAAACCTGATGCCTATAGTTTTTTTGGAAATTTTGTAGCACAATTCATAACATTGGAAGGATTTTCCACTTGGGCAACGGATCGGGAACGGCATGGGCCTCGGGCTCTACTAGGCTACCAGGTTCGAAGAAGAGGCATTCAGAGGCGTACAGCTTGAGAGCCACCATGAACAAGGACTATGAGAGGGTGATCCAACGCAGGGTTTTACCCACTAAGTGGGTAAGCTATGAGTTCTCCCACCAAGGTCTTTTGGAGGACTTCGAGCATATGACCGTGCAAGCTAGCATGGTCCCCTTCTCCTACCTCTCTATTGACACCTACCAGCTCGCCACATACGAGTTCCTGTCATCTTGAGGTCCAGGAGCACAATTGCACTATAAGTTTTGTGTTCAATGGGAAACCCATAGCCTTCCTTATGAATTTTATGATTGTTTTGGGTTCTCTGATGAGGGGGAACTTGATATTAATGACAATGTCCACGTAGAGGAGATGCGTTCTTGGGAACAGATTTCTGTCCACCAGAATAACAATTATTTGTGCAGGAAGCCCGCCACCATCCAGAATCCCACTATTCGTTACTTTCACACCTTTTTTGGTGAATTATATTTTTTGGGAAGGGAGATGTCAGGGCAATGACAGGCCCGGAGATAAGTGTAATTCACATGGCTTTGCATCCTGAGATGGACCACATGGTAAACTTGAGTGCTTTGCTCATCCAGCACTTCCACCGCAAAAGGTCGGCTTCCTCGGGTGACATCCGCTGTGGTGGCTTGATCACACATATCGCCTATGAAAGCGAGTTTTTCATGCCTCAGGAAAGAGTTGTGGCTGGCAGTAAGATTCTAGATGACATACACACGGTAAGCACCAAATTCATGGGGATCTATAGACCCCAACGCTCCCTCCCTTCTTATAAATTTTATTTTGAGCATAATGGTGATATCCACAAGGTTTTGCTTCCTCTTGTCCAAGATTTTGGTTTTCCAGGTAAACAAAGATGGGTCCTCACTGAGGAGGAATTCCAGCAAGCATTGATCCTCTCAGGGAGGATCGCACCGCCGGAAGGACACCCCAACTGGGAAGACGCAACAACTGGCCAATAGAAGCAGGAGCAAGGTGGAGAGGACTACAACACAATAGACTGGGATGACTACGGTCAGGAACATCATCACCAACAACCTTTCCCTCACCATCAACAACAAGGTATGCTTCCGCCGCAGTCGGGATTAAACTATGTCCCGAGGAGTGATTTTGACCAGGTGGTGCATCACATTGACAACATAGAGAATACATTGCATGATGTGAATGCCAACATAGTCAACCTCACCCATTACTTCACCTCCTTCATGACTGACTTTTCAAGCCACTACCCGAACTTCCCATACCAGTATCCACCTCCCAGTGATGGCGGCAACAATTGTTTCAATCTGGGTCAAGAGCCTAAGCTTGGGGAGGTTGAAATCCTCCCCACCATTTGCATTCATATTATTCGTTCTTCTTTTGATTTATTTTGTTTTCATTCTCGTGCATGTTTACTTTAAGTTTGCATTGACAAAATAAAACCCCAAAATATTAGACTAGCTTTTATCTTGACTTGTGCAAAGTTCTCTCAGCTCTTGTTGATTTTCTGCAGGTTATTCACTTCTAGTGATCTAGCTATGGAGACAAACACGAGGAGTTGACCCAAGTGGGAGATGACAAAGCAAGAGGATGTACCACAACCCTATTTTCTCTCTCCCTGTAAGTTTATTCATGAACATTTTATGACTGTTTCGGTTGCACTTGTGTTCAACTCCAGGCGTAGCTTGTTATCTTTTAGGACCGGAGTTCAAAGGTTATTGTCACTACTTTGGTTGAGACTTATGACAATTACTATCAGTTAGAAAACAAACTCTTTGGATTAAGTTCCAATCTTTTGAGAACAAAATAAATAGTCTATTGGCAACTTTGGTGCCATGTTTTTGTCTTAAGGGCTTAATCTTAGTAGTACTCAACCCCACATACCGATCGTTAACTTGATGATACCTTCTGAAAAATAATTGTTTGATGGACCAAACTTTTTATGGTGGGTGAGGGAGATTCCAAACATGTTTTGATTAGTTCTGCTATTATGTAAAAAAGAGAAAAAATTCCATGTTTCTCATGCATGCTTTTGGGATGCCAAGACCTCCGCTAGCTATTGAACGATCTATGGTATAACCCCAGCTTTCGGCTATGAGTTGATGACAAGAGTGGCATACAAGTCAATATATGGGAAATTTTATTGGTACTCTCAAATGTTGTGCAAGAACTTGTAAAAGAAACAATCAATGATCCTTGAAAGAGGAAGAAAAAAGGGGGAACTGCCGTCAAGATATGAGCTGGAAAGATTCAATACTTACAAGAGCATTGGTATCACCTCACCACCTAAAATGAACAAACTAGAGTTCTTGAAAAAACAAGGAACAGAAGAGGTGTTTGATAGCCGCGCTTATCGAAGTGGGTGTTAATGAAAAGCTCTAAGTTTATCCTTCTTTTGGCATTTACTTGTGCACCCTTAATTTTGACTAAAAGCATCCTTGCTTTAAAATATTTTTACTCTCATAAAAGAGGGGCGCTCAAAAGAATTGATTCACAAGCCTAGCCAACTTTTTTGACAATCACTTTTGAGTTTGAATAAATATTAGCTAGCGAGTTATTTGCATTTAGGAATTGAAATTAAGTGCAATTTTTAGAAGATATATTATGCTCATGTTCAAGATTGCAGGATTTGAGATAATGGAATATGATACAACCTTGAATTTGTGAGTCTTTCCTCTTGATTCAATTGTTCGCTATTACTCATTATAGCTTTGTCACTCGACGGCGAGTAACAACTAAGCTAGGGGAAGTTGATAGCTCCAAATTTCAACAGTTTTTATCATTGTTTTTCCTCTTGTTTATTGCCGAATTTCACTAAAGATTACCCTTTTGACTAACGTTAACATAATCATTAGAGAATCCTTGGTTTCTTGTGATGGTTTTCAGGCAATGAAAAATTATGGAAGATCTAATAGCATTTATGGGCTAATTACACCTAATTAAGCAAATCCCCAATTGGAGCCCCTTACATTGGAGGCGTTCAGAGTGCATAACGACCTAGGGTATGGTCGGGGCGCGCCCGTACCGTCCACCCATACTACCTACCGCCGGCTCCGTTATTTTAATACAAGCAACTTTTGTGAAGGGGACACGATGAAAAAAAGAACACAACCACCACAAACTCATCCAGACGGGGAGAGATCAGATCTGGAGAAGGAGAAGAACACTGTCGCATTTTTCGACGATCTCTGGCCTCTAAACCATCCACTCCACCATCATCCCCATTGTTACTTAGAGAGAGAGATTGTCACTTCTAATATTAGTGTTTGATACTTTGATCTACCTTTGGCTTGTATTTGATTTGATCTTCAACTGGTATTGTGGATTTCTACGATAACTCTGAGATGATTTCCATTTGAGATACAATTATGCCTTTGATTTATCTTCCTCTCATGTCTGAGTAAATCGCCATATGCGTGGGAGATGTAGGGGATTGGTGAGATGTGTTGTGCCTTCTTTAATTCTATTCATTCGGGATTGTTGTAGTGTTCATTCAATTGTGATAATGATTATCTATGTTTTCCTAATGCTTGTTATCTAATTTAAGGGCCCAGGTAACATGATCCATAGTTCTCATAGGTATGAACTTTCTTGCTAGCGAATCTGCGACCCCCGAGTGACACGGTCGATATCTGTGAGGATCTAATACTACTCGAGGACAACAAGGAACCATCAAGATTAAATCCTTGATCCAGTCGCAAGACCTTAATTAATGTGCTGACCATTTCCATGGTAACATGCATACCGACCATTGGGACTGCAAAGAATTGGCCATGAGGACTTCTAGTCGGTGTATGGGTTGCTTTCCTACTAACTTATAAATAAGAAATATCATAATCACTTATTACACTTTATTCAGTTGGCACTTTCACTATTACCATGAACCGTTTCTCTCTGTGCATAATTTCTCATCTATAGGAAACCCGAAAACTTTTCTCATCTTTCGTTTATGCTATTTAATCTCATTTTTCTTACGGAAGTTTCCTCTATTCTTCACTCACCACTTTCCACCTTCAACAATTGCAGTCAATTCACTCAAGACCGATGGCACCTTGAGTGCGATAGAAATGGCGCATAAAAGCACTTACCTAGGCTCCTTAGTTAGATCGATATAAAACTAGAATTAATACTCCGCAAAAACATGCTCTAACAAATCTGTGCACTTGCAGGCCATCAATGTTCTTCAAGGTATTGACATAGGTCTCTCCGTAAATCTGGCAAGATTGACATAATCAGTCAGAAGTCCTATTGTCATATTCTCTTGAATAAGTAATAACAACCACTCCTCATGAGACTTCTTATATGATTTATTATATGATTTTCGCTTATGGTTTCCTTTGTATCCAAAGTTCCACCTTTACTTGATGTCTCCTTTCTTGAACATTAAGGAGAACATTTTAAGTAGAGTTGCTAAATGTCTCTCGGTCAATCCTCTCGACCCTTCTATGTTGGCAAGAATTTTTCTATGCCAAGTATTCAGAGTCTGAGAATGAAGTTTCTTTTTCTCGTGTCATCTAGAATCTTGTTACCTACTCATCCTGGTGGTGCAAAATGATATCATGATCTTTCACATATATTTTGGTAAAACTGGATGAATAAAGAGTTTCTTCTATTCTATTCAACCATGTTCAAAGAGCGACTATGATTTTGGTAATCAGAAGTTTCTCTTGTTACATGATTCATGTGACTCTTACGAGTCCTCTCCACACAAAAATGTTATGTCCCCACCTTCTGTTGAATGAAAGAGTGATCCTTCTGTATCAAAAGTAGTTCAACAACTTGGTTTTGTTGATCCATATCTTTGTACCTATATATACTTAAGTCAACTTGTGGAGTTTCATCTCTCGAAGCCTTCTTCCATCACAAGTTTAATCTCTTCTACAAATTTCATGGTCTCAATCCTTATGAAGACCAGCTATCTAATACCTTGAAACCTTCTCCTCATGTTTTCCCCTGTTACCTTGAAGTGTTTCATGTTCCTCACCTTAGAGTTGTTTTTTAACACTCCTTCATGAGTTGACCATGAGATACTCGGCGTGATGTCTAGTTTGTTTCCCTCTTATCCTTAGAGTGACTATGTTTTCTTCTCTCTTCCTACCATAGGAATCTCGGGTCAAGACTCTCGTAAGGGGGAAAAAGCTGTAATACCATAGTTTTAGTTAATACTAATTAGGGTTTTATTTGTGCATAACATGAGCATCATCTAGTTTTGATAAATTAAAATGCTTGCAAGAAAAAGAAAGCAAAACCCTAAACACTAGGTTTCTCCTACATCTTTGAAAACCTTTAAAATGGTTTTGATATTTTCAAAAGTACCAAAAAGTGTGGATCCCAAATGGACTAAAAGGGCCCCACAATATTTCAATAGTTTTATAAAACTTCTGGTATTTTTGAAATATACAAAAACAGAATTCAAGTTGAATTTATAAAATGGAAAAGGAGAAATAAATTGCAAAATGTTTTTAGAAATAAAAATTAAGCCAGAGCTCAAATAGGCCATCCCAACCCTCTCCCCTTCTCCCTGTAAGCTTTCCCATAGCCCGACATGCGGCCTAAACCAACCCACTCTTGGCACATACCCTTTCGGCCCCTCTAGTTTGTCGTCTTGCTTGTCGACCAAGATCCTGTGTGTCCATGCCGATGTCGTCTGCCGCTCCGTTGCGATGCCTGCCTCCTCGCCGCCTCCTGGACAATGATAAGGATCTGCCGAGCTATGCTCTTCTTCCCCTGATCCTTTCTCTCACCCCAGCGACCTCTCTCTCTCTCTCGTTCCCCTCTCTCACCGACGAACCCTAGCCATAATTACCGCTTCGCCTCACTACCTCTGGAGTCCCCTCGAACAACCATGGGCACCATCGTGATCCCCTTGCTTCCCTAGTCCATCCCATTCAAGCAGCAGAGCCAGAGAAGCCTCGGATTTGCTGAATCGAGTTGTCGCGTCCGAGGACGGCTGATGCCATCCCCAATGATTCCGGCCATGCCAGCCCTTGCCAACCCCTTCCTTGCACCCTCGGTGAGCAACTAGCCCTCCTAGACCACCTCTTTGTCTCCCTTGTGCCTTCTACCGTGTGTAGGGTTCCATAGCAGAAAACAAAAAAAATCTAACTAAGCGAACACTAATACTAGGATCTATAGTATGTAGACATAAGTAATGGAAAGAGAGAGATGGTATTTATACCCTTGAAGACCGAGTTACGCCTTACGTAGGAAGGCGTATGTTGATGAAGCTGAGCAGCTACAAGCACCTCAAGTATGGTGCCTCTGAAGTACTACACATGTACGGTGTAGGCGACATCTCCTGGGCTCCTATCTAGCCGAGCAGCGGAAGAAGAAGACGCCAGATCAATGATCACCCGATGGTAGTGTGATGGTGGAGAACTCACAACCCGAGAGGTCCTCTCCAATATTATGGAGAAGTCCTCAGCGGAGGTGAGAGAGAGAATGGGAAAATGGGATGATCCCAAAGGGGACGGGGAGACCCCATATATAGTGGGAGGGGGCACACCACCTAGTGGCCAGGCGGTGTGGGACTAATGCCCACACCCGCCGACCACCTAGGGGCAGCCGCTAGCCCTAGGTGGGCCCCGCTTGGGCGGCCCACTAAGCGTAGGCCGGTTGGCCCCTTTCCCCAGGCGCCTTGCCCCTTTGGGCCTCCCCTCCGGGTGATGCCCAATAGCAATGGGCTTCCTATAAAAATAAAATAAAAATATATATTTTAATATTAATTCTCCACTTAACATAAAAACATATATTATTATATTCCTTCACTCAAGAACACCTTCCGGACGCCCTCCGATCTACATCGGATGTTACCCGGAACTATTCCGATTTCTCTTTCTCTATTTCTCCTACGATACCGCATATACCCTAAGTGTCCCCTCCCTTAAGCATGACATCCTTCGGTTCGGAAACACCCTGGACATGATTGAGGCATCTCTCATATCAATGATCAACAGAGGGACCTAGATGGCCATGTGACCCCCTTATGTTTCATGAATATTATCCCTCAAACCGTGAAAGTTCCTTTCCAATTCCCTTTGTCATTTGATACCTAGTTCATCCGAGACTTGATCTTCGCTATCCCCATACCTTAGGTCAGTCTCATTACCGATGAACTTGTTTACTCATTCCCATGTCGTTGCATTCCGTGACCAAGTCACATGCTTGCAAGATCCATTAATGCAATGTCACCGAGATGGCCACATGTATCTATTCGTTACATGGATTGACAAATCCTGGTCTTGATATGTACTCCTCTACCCATCCCTTTGGAAAACCTGAGTGGCACCTTTTTTGATCACCCTTTGACGAGATGATACTTGATACCATCAAAGCTTCCTCCAGAACGGTGGTTTGCATTACCTCACAGTCTAAGGATCAAGTTGCGAGATTTCCTATGCTTATCATCAATGGTGAACTTTGTAACTAGATCTTATTAAGATATATATCAGTTGGATGTTTGTCTACCACATCATTCAACTAATGACATGACCTCATTGTAAATTGGCATAAATTCCCATGATCTTGAAACCTAGATCATCCTCATGACTAATAAACTAGTTTGCTAGAGACAACTAGAGACACGGTTTTTTTTACATACCACAAGTGTATTAAAATTTCGTATTGATATAGTTATAGCACAGTATGAACATATTAGGAACATACACGAGATATATCAAACAATACACTTTATTATTTTCCTCTAGGGCATATCTCCTTCAGTGCCCCACTTGCACTAGAGTACAAATAAATCTAATTTACAATAGGTAGGAACCTGACACCGATGGCATCTCAGTGTTGTTCGTGCTTGACTTGTAGGATAGCTTTAGTCAAAGGAACTGCCACATTTAGATCCATGTGTACTTTGCAAATATTGATTTCACCTTCATCAACGTTCTTCTGGATGACGTGAAATAAAAGTTTGATGTGTTTGGCCGTGGAATGAGTCCTTGGTTCCTTTGCGTTTGCAATAGCACCTATGTTGTCACAATATATTGCCACAAGGTCTTGCGCGCTTGGAATGACTGCTAGTTCTATGATGAAATTCCTTGCCAAATAGCTTCATTTATAGCATCAGCTGCAGCAATGTATTCAGACTCCATTGAAGATTGCGCCACCATCGGGTGCTTCTTGCTCTTCCAGCTTACCGCCCAACCATTCACTAGGAACACAAATCCTGTCTGAGACTTTGAGTCATCATGATCTGAGTTCTAGCTTGTATCCACATAACTGGTTACGTTTAGAGCTTCGTGGCTTCCTCCATAGACTAGGAACATATCCCTTGTTCTATTGAGATACTTCAGGATATTTTTAACAACTGTCCAGTGATCTAGTCCTGGATTACTTTGGTACCGGCTCGTCAGACTAAGAGCCAATGCTACATTAGGTCGAGTACTTAGCATTTCATACATGATAGATCCTATGGCTGGATAATAGGGGATGTAAGACTTCTTTTCTCTATCAGCATCCGTTACCGGACATTGAGTCAAACTCAGTGTGCAATTCTTCATCATAGGCGCAAAACCCCTTTTGGCATTATCCATTTTGAACATTTTCAAAATCTTTTCAATGTAAGTACTTTGACTTAATGCTATTACATGTCTTGATATATCTCAAGATTTTGATGCCTAATATGTACGCAGCTTCACCTAAGTCCTTCATGTAAAATTGACTACTCAAATATGCTTTCACACTTTTCATAAGATCCACATCGTTTCCTATGAGTAATATGTCATCCACATATAGTACTAGAAACTACTGAGGTCCCACTCGCTTTCTTGTAAACACATAACTCTTTTTGATTCTAGATGAATCCAAAACTCTTGATCACTTGATCAAAATGTTGGTTCCAACTTCGAGATCCTTGCTTCAATCCATAAATGGATAGCTGAAGCTTCCATACATTTCCAGCATCCTTAGGATCAACAAAACCTTCCGGTTTCATCATATACAACTCTTCATCAATATATCCATTGAGGAATGTAGTTTTGACATCCATCTTCCATATTTCATAGTCAAAATGAGCAGTAATTTCTAGTAAAATCCGGACAGCGTTAAGCATCACTACGGGAGAGAAACTATCATCATAGTCAACTCCTTATATTTGTCTAAACCCCTTTGCGACAAGTTGAGCTTTGTGAATGGTCACATTACCATTCGCATCTGTCTTTTTCTTAAAAGTCCATTTATTTTCCACGGCCTTATAGCCTTCCGAAAGATCTACCAAAGTCTAAACTTTGTTTTCATACATGGATCCTATTTTGTATTTCATGGCTTTTAGCCATTTCTCAGAATCAGCACTATCCATTGCCTCTTCGTAGTTTGCAGGTTCCTCTTATTCATCTAGTATCGCAGATGTCATAAGGCTATTATACCAATCAAGGGTGGTACAAACTCTTGTAGACTTCCGAACCACAGGAGTTTCGATGTTGTTGTCTTGATCATTATCATTAGGTTCTTCTTCCATGTTGGAGAGAGGTTTAGGAATGGCTTCCGTTGCACTACTCGGAATTTGGAGAGAAGGGACAACAACTTCATCTAACTCAATTTTCCTTCCACTAACTCCTTTAGCGAGAAACTCTTTCTCAAGAAGGGTGCCATTTTTTGCGAAAAACGTTTTGCCTTCGGCTTGGTTGAAGAAGGTATACCCAATGGTTTCCATTGGATATCCTATGAAGATACATTTTTCCGCCTTGAGTTCAAGTTTTTCAGGCTGCAGTTTCTTGACGTAAGCCTCACATCCCCAAACTTTTAGAAATGACAACATTGGCCAAAAATTAGGATACATTCTGGTAAAATGGAACTTCCATGGAAGAGAAGCAAATGAAACGCTTTCATAAAAATTCTCCTAGAATCGAGAATGAAGTTTTCATTCTGTACATGCCAGATCATGAATTAGTAACTGCATCCAATCTCTGAAAAGTCCCGATTGTTTCGATTTTTGGAATGGGATATTTACGGAATCCCCATGAATAGGATCAAACCTTATTCCATGCTATTTCCATAAGATTCTTCTTTCTTATTCTTAAGCAAGCCCTTGTCTAGTTAATAAAACTAAGAAAATTAACTGGGAAAGAAATTTTTTGGAAGCTCCATCGTGGAATTCAGACCTAACCATTCAAGGAGAGGTAGTGGGAACGACAGAACCTATGATTCCATAGGATTTTATTGAAAAGAATCCGAATACTTCATTGGGTAGGATGGCGGAACAAACCAAAAAAATTATCTTATTTGGTAAGGTTATAAATTAACAAATAAGACAGAAAAGAGTAAATATTCGCTCGCGAAATCCTTTTTAAATTAAAGGGAGGGGGCTTTTGTTCGATACAATCACTGAACTCAACCGCTTAGACTGGAGATGGCACTTGAAAACTCGTACATAAATCTATCAACTTTACTTAGAGGAAGAAGTGGCAAGGGGTAGGTCGGCTGTTTTAAGTCCGGATGGTTCCTCTTGTTGGCATGGCGTTGGTATGCCTCGCTATCCTGAAATCTATGGACAGGGGAGATAGAACTTTTTCTTTTCGATACCCCGAGCCGATACATGAAAAAAGAGGGATAATAGTAGTTGCAAGGGTGCTGTATTGGGTCAGTCAAAACTTACTACTTCCACATTGGTAAACGGCTCCGCCCGTCTTATTCTTTTTTTTTCACCGGCAGGTCAGTAGGCCAGGCGAACAAACGAAAGTTCTCCTCGGGCGCTAGCCGCTATCTTGTTCGCTTTTGTCAACTGAAGTCGCGCGCTAGCGCCAACTAACTGATAGCTGATAGAGCGCGGAGCCCCGAGTCTAAGCGAGCAGAGCCATTTCTTTCTACTGTCGTCAAAAGAAAAAGAAAAGTACTAAGGATAGTAGCCATGACCTAGTGCAATCCCCCTACCCCCGAGGGGTGCTCAAATCTCCTCTTCACGCACCGGGGTATGGTATCGAAATTTAAGTATTCTGTAGCTTATCCAAAAAGGAGATACCAACCGGTGCGTGTCCGGACCCCCTTTAGTAAGGGGGCCTACCGGGGGATATGAATCCAATGGTGGCTGGCCGTTGATCCCGCCGCTCAAACAGAGGGTCAAGCGGCCAGACACGCCATCAGTAGCAAGCGAGGGTTTACCCGAGCGATTTGCCGGGCACCTTAGCAGGTGCTACTCCTAATTTTTTTGAAAATTTTGCGTTTTTCGCAAAAAATCAAAGATCCAAAATTACTAATAGGAAGGATGAAGATTTTAGGATTAGAAAGCCTGCCTTTTCAGTGGAATACAAAGTAGGCAAGGTATCAAATGTTTGGGTTTGGTTCCAGCCGGGTATGGCATGGTTGAGACTCTCGCCTCATACGGCTCCGTCCTGGAATCTGGACCCCCCCTTTTCCTTTGACCAACGGGTCCTCGAACCCATATAGAAGGATCAGGCTCAGTCATCCTCATCTGAATCATCTTCAGACGAAGACTCATTTAAGCCCAATTCCTCCTCTTGATTTTCATTTTGTGGGAGTTTAGCCAGCGCTTTATTTTTCTATTTTTTTTGCTGCGAACATAGGTCGGTTTTACGCATTCGAGAAGGCACACCGGCTGGATCAGAATTCTATCGGTCGCGGAGTCAGGCAGTTTAAGACGGCTCTGCTCCAACGACTTGAGAAGGTGAGACGCAATCTCCATGGCTCCATGTATTTTGCATGCTCTAGCGTATGTGGTGTTTCCTTCGTTATTAAGCCTGATTTTTTTTTGAAACAGATGCATCATGTGGTTCTGTCCTCATGCAACAAGGCAGACCAATTGCTTATTTCAGTAAAACCCTTGGACCCAGAAATGCTGCTATGTCAACTTATGATAAGGAGAAGCTTTAGCGATTTTGGAATCCTTGAAGAGATGGCGACTGAGATATAGGTTTCACTGCTTTTGTACCCATTGTTGTGGATGACCCGCAGACCGTATCTCAGATGGATACCCACGTACAGCCTTCAATGAAGAGAGTTTGACCTATTATAGAAAGACGAATCTTGTTCAAGCATGCAATACGAAATACTATGGGGCTTTTTTGGAATAGCCTGGACAGAAGTGGCTAACCCAATAACGAAAGTTTCGTAAGGGGACTGGAGCAGGCTACCATGAGACAAAAGATCCTCTTTCTAAAGATATTCGATTCGAAACTCTTATATGTCCAAGGTCAATATGGAAATTCTTTCAGAGGTTTTCCCTTACTTTGTCCGTGTCAACAAACAATTCGAAATACCTCGACTTTTTCAGAACAGGTCCGAGTCAAATAGCAATGATTCGAAGCACTTCTTTTTCCATTACACTATTTCGGAAACCTAAGGACTCGATCGTATGGATATGGAAAATACAGGATTTCCGATCCTAGCGGGAAAAGGAGGGAAACGGATACTCAATTTAAAGTGAGGATAAATACTATAGTTAGCGAATAAAAGAGGGTTTGGGGATAGAGGGACTTGAACCCTCACGACTTATAAAGTCGACAGATTTTCCTTTTACTAGAAATTTCATTGTTGTCAATATTGACATGTAGAATGGGACTCTCTCTTTGTCCTCGTCCGATTAATCCACTTTATTAGATGTATAAAGCCCTTCCTTCAAATTTAGAAGAAGTTCCACTAACAACACAACGTAATTAACTCGTATTATCCCATTCTCTTAAGAGTCATTATTGTATTAGTCTTTATCTTCCGGTTGAGTCTCGGTCCCTTCAAGGCATGCTGCTGACTCTGGTTATCCTGCAGTCGCTCACAATTTGGATGAACTACACCAATGGCCTATTAGCATTGGTCATCTATGTGTTTGTTCACTTGCATTACTGATATGCCTTGATAATCCCGATAGGGAATAATAAGGAAGTCCAGTTCCACAACTGAATTGGGCGAAAGGCACCGGCTCCGTGAAATTCTTGCTGAAAGCACAGCTACGTGCTGGCACTCAATCAAGTAGTAGCGCTGGCACGTCACTCGGCTCCTTTTAAACTTCGGTGGCAATTTCTCCTTAGGCGCATGTCTCAGCAACACAAAACGAGGGTTTCGCTCGTTATAGGACTTTTGCCATAACATATATCGTATGGGGTCTCCGCGGTTTTGGATGGTGCTCGGTTTAAAAAAAGTGCCGGTTTCTAACGCATATCCCCAAAATGACATAGACAGATCAGTTAAAGACATCATGGACCACACACTATCTAATAGGGTACAATTACATTGTTCCGACACACCATTACGTTGTGGTGTTCCAGCTGGCGTAAGCTGTGGGATGATCCCACAGTCCTTCAAGTGCATGTTAAACTCATAACTCAAATACTCGCCTCCCCGATCCGATCAAAGGTGCTTGATTTTCTTATTAGGTTGATTCTCTACTTCTTTCTGAAATTCTTTGAACTTTTCAAAAGTTTCAGATTTTTGCTTCATTAGGTAGATATATCCATATCTACTTAAGTCGTTAGTAAATGTAACAAAATAATGATAACCATTGCGTGTTGAGACGCTCATTGGTCCACATATATCCGTATATATGATTCCCAGTTGGTCTGCAGCTCTCTCCATTATGCCAACGAAGGGTGTCCTAGTCATCTTGCCCATAAGGCATGGCTCACATGTATCGAGGGATTCGAAATCCAACGATCCAAGAAGTCCATCTGAATGGAGATTTTTCATGCGCTTTATGCGAATGCGACCAAGACAGCAATTCCACATAACATGGAATTATCATCATTATGCTTACAATGTTTAGCATCAACACTATGGATGTGAGTATTGCAATCAAGATCTAGTAAAAATAAACCATTACACACAGGCGCATGAACATAGAAAATATCATTCATATAAATAGAACAATCATTTGTTCCTGATTTAAACGAATAACGATCTTGCAACAAGAAAGAGCCACTCACAATATTCATACTCACTGCGGGTATATAGTAGCATTTATTCAAAACTAAAATCAATCCTCACGGTAAACATAGAGGTAATGTGGCGACGACCATCACTTCGACTCTTGAACCATTTCCAATGCGCATCGTCACCTCGTCCTTCCTCAGGTGCCTCTTACCCTGCAGTGCCTACTGAGAGTTACAAATGTGAGCAACATAACCGGTATCAAATACACAGGTGTTACTCCTGGCGCTAGTAAGGAACACATCAATAACATGTATATCACATATACCTTTGTCCTTGGCGGCTATCTTGTCGGCTTTCTTATCTTCAAGATACTTGGGACAGTTGCGTTCCCAGTGCCCATCCCCTTTGCAGTAGTAGCATGTGGTGCCGGTCTTAGGGCTGGGCTTGGCAGCCTTAGAGGTGCTGGCAAAGAACTTGCCATCCTTCTTAGGCTTCTTGCCCTTTCCTTTTCCCTTTTGCCCCGACTTCTTCAAATTAGTGGTCTTATTGACCATAAACACCGTGTGCTCCTTAGTGATCTCTACCTCAGCATTTTTGAGCATGGCGAACACTTCAACAAGGGTATTACTCATCCCTTGCATGTTGTAGTTCATCACCCTATCAATCACGAGTGCATCACCCTATCAATCGCGAGTTGCTCCGGGATTTTGCAATCCATGGCGTTCAAATGCTTAACGTAGCCAGACATTTTGACTACGTGCTCACTAATACTGCTGCCCCCTTCCATCTTGGCAGAGAAGAAGAGCTCGGACGCATCTTACCTCTCTGCACGAGCCTGTGGAGCAAAGACACCCTTGAGATCTTCAATGATCTCAAAAGCCTTCATCTTATCAATATGATTTTGAAGCTCTAGCTCCATGGCATAAAGCATTCCGCTTTGGATGAGGGAGAAATCACCCGCATTGGACTGCTAGACATTCTTTTCGTCCCGCGATGCGGAATCTGCAGGCTTAGCTGGAAGGTCAGCCTCGATGACATAAGTCCACTTGTAGGGGACTAGGAGGATCCTAAGATTGCGGAACCATGCGGTGAAGTTGCTTCCATCAGTTTTCATCTTATCCTTCTTAAGGAAAGTGCTAAGGTTGAAGGTGGGTGGGCGAGACATCTACAATGGATTTGCAAAGTGTTTAGACCATGTTCATCATAATGAGTTTAAGTTTTAAACTATAATTAAAACAAAAAGAACTCCCACTCAAACGAACATCCCTCCATTCGTTTAGTGATCACATGATCCCAATCCACTACTCAACTCCCAATCGTCATGGCCGACAAAGTAGTTTCAAAGGTGGACATTTCCTAATATCGATCACATCAACCATGTGATTCATGCACGACCTTTCGGTCTCTTGTATTCCAAGGCCATGTATACACGCGCTAGGCTTGCTAGTTCTAACTTGTGTGTATTTGCAGTGCAACATGGCTTACACCCACTATATGGGAACGTATATATGTCTGAACATGATCGTCATGACCTACCTCATATCGAAGAACTTTCTTGGTGGTGCACCCACAAGGGGAATACGATAACTGGAATAATGTGTGGGATTATCTTACTATGTTACCATCAAATATATTATCATACTAGCATAATAAGTAATAATTCATAAAGTAAAGTATTATGACGTGGTTATAGCATCTTGATCAGCATCAATAGCTTCAATGAAAGTTTCACAAACTTGTCATTGCCATGTCTTAACACATGCCCCTATTCAACAATAAAGATAAACACCTCTATATTATCTATTGCAAGTTTTACGCGGATTTAGGGCTTTCACGGTAGAACCCTTTCCCACCTACGAACATGGAGCCACAACATGGATTCGATGATTGCCGTTTTACTTCCCTTTTCAGGGACCTCCAATGTTCATGACATATCAACTACTATAGAGAGACAAACACCCCCCCTAAGCAACTTTGATTGTGGACCTGTCTCGTAAATCACCACGTGAGGTCGGTTGGGGGCGCTTCATTAAACAGTGCCGCGATATGAACAAGAACATAAAATAAGGTAGAAACTAGAAAATCAATGTCCACATATTGCTATGTGTTCTATCTATATGACATGTCTACCGATAGACCCTCTCTGATACCACTATAGGGTTCCGTCGTAGAAAACAAAAAAATTCTAACTAAGCGAACACTAATACCAGGATCTATACTATGTAGACATAAGTAACGGAAAAAGAGAGACGGTATTCATACCCTTGAAGACCGAGACATGCCTAACGCAGGATGGCGTATGTTAATGAAGACGAGCAGCTACAAGCACCTCAAGTGTGGTACCTCCGAAGTACTACACACGTCCGGTGTAGGCGACGTCTCCTGGGCTCCGATCCAGCCGAGCAGCGGAAGAAGAAGATGCCGAATCGATGATCACACGATGGTAGTATGAAGGTGGAGAACTCACAACCCGAGAGGTCCTCTCAAATATACAGAGAAGTCCTCGGTGGAGGTGAGAGAGAGAGAATGGGAGAATGGGATGATCCCAAAGGGGAGGGGGAGAACCCTATATATAGTGGGAGGGGGCACACCACCCAGGGGCTAGGCGGTGTGGGACTAATGCCCACACCCGCCAACCACCTAGGGGAAGCTGCCGGCCCTAGGTGGGCCCCACTTGGGTGGCCCACTAAGCCTAGGCCGGCTGGCCCCCTTCCCCAGGCGCCTTGCCCCTTTGGGCCTTCGCTCCGGGCGTGGCCCAATAGAAATGGGATGCCTATAAAAATAAAATAAAAATATATATTTAAATATTAATTCTCCAATTAACATAAAACACATATATTATTATATTCTTTCACTGAGGAACACCTTCCGGACCGCCTCAGATCTACATCGGATGTTACTCGGAACTATTCCGGTTTTTCTTTATCTATTTCTCCTACGATACCGCATCTTCCTTAAGTGTCCCCACCCTTCAGTGTGACATCCTTCGGTTCGGAAACACTCTGGACATGATTGAGACATCTCTCACATCAATGATCAATAGAGGTACCTAGATGGCCATGTGGGGCTTGTTGGTTTGCGGCCCGAAAGTTGGTGGGCGAGTGCATCGCGGTACCCAAGTTGCCTGTAATTGCCGCGTTTCGCAAAGTTGGGATGCCAACTACCGAGAGGGGCCATTTCGAGGCAAACTCATCACACCCCTACCAAATTCAAACATTCTGTTAAACTGCCCCGTGAAGTAGACGGTCGGGACCCACATGTAGGTCATATGTCCGTGACGCGAGCGTCAATGCGGCAACCTCTTAGGAAAATCGAGGAAATAAGTGGCTTGGATGCGTTCACCCATTTCACAAATCCATTCCCTCCTTTCCCCTAGCACCAGCGCTGTTGAAATCTGCCCTCCAGGAAGAATGATCCCTTCGGACATTTGACTTCCAGTGCCAAGTTGCTGCGCCCAGTTGCTGCGCCCAGTTGCTGCGCCCATTCACTGATCCCGAGCTCCAATGGTGCATGCCGTAGCCGCCATTGTGAGGCTCTAGCCCGCCTCCATTGCCGACGAGCTGAGCAGCTCTGAGGATAGCAGATCCTACTACCAAGGAAGAAGAAGTTTTGGCTACATGCAGGTGAGCTACCCTTATCTTTGCTATTCGTACTAAATATAAATGCTAGCTGGCTACTGAACCAAAAATTGTTTGTTAGCCCAACACTGACAAACATATTTTGTCCATAGTTTTCTATCAAGTGGGATCTCTGCAGACCACCCTTACCTAGTGACGGTAGCCCTCTTCAGTTATGACTCTAAATCAGCAAGGTGAAGGGCAAGTGGTATGAATACCATTGTATCACGATGGAAAAAGTGTCTGCGCATATCTGCACTATCCCTGGTATGGTTGCTGCTCTGCGTAATCATGCTGAACTATGGCCGAAGCAGACTGCAAAGTTCAGCTTCATGGATGAACAAGTCATCATGGTTCCTCTAACGTGTGACAATCAGCTTATTGGGTTGATGAAAAGGTATGCTTCATCTTGCATGTTTGAGCTGAATTGTGGTATACTAGATGTGGAAGCTGCTGTAACTAGGATTCGCCATTCTATTCTTGGACAGGGTGGTCGCTTGAACCCAATTAGCTCCTGGTAAGCAAAAGTCTCTTGGGGTTCACATGTTTGTGCTGAATTGTAATTTTTGTTTTATTTACTCTGTAGAAATTAGGAAGTTATGCAACAATCCTGTTTCTTTGACAGGAAGCGCCGCAAGGTTACAAACATGACTTCCTGGTTAGTCATTTTGCTGCGGAAGAAAATAAAAATGAGTGGAAAGATGATGCTGGACATGATTCTGGTTTTGATTGTCTCGGCGATGCAGAGTACGTGAAGCTAAGAAAATTGGCACCGAGGAAGAGGAAGATGGCAGGAAATGAAGAAGCCAGTGGACGTGAAGGCTTGGCACCCAGGCGGGGGAAGAAGGCTGTTGGCAATGAAAATGCATAATAATATTTGTAATTCAGTTAAATTCTGGAGCTCTGTGCGCGGAACGTGTCGGGCGAAACCATCTACCCATGTTCTCGGAGTAAAATGTACCGCGACTTAGGGTTTGGAAACGCTCGAGTTAGTAGTTGAATCCAAAATTATGATTGTGCCACTACTATTTGAAAACACACAACACTGGTTCCACGATTGCCGAGGGGCAGGAGGTCTCCAAATTCGATGGAATGTAAGTGGCACAGAAATAAATTATTTAAGCTGCTACACTCCATGAAACAATAACTTATTTCAGCTGCTGCACAATGACATGGCAACATAAACAACAATGGCAACCAATAATGCCCAGATGATGAGGAAATCGATACCATTTTCTGGCCAAATCTTGAGCCTGTCTATCTCACCGCCTCCCTGCTCCTGCATCCCCTACATCTGGCGAAGCTCCCGGATCTCTAGTAACAGGGTGTATGTGCTTCCACATTATAAATTGTGGTTGTGCCATTTGCATGTGGCACAATCCACATAGATTATGTTTAAACAGACCACCAATGTTAGAATACCACCATCATCAGACAAAAGGAAGTAATGCAGGGTTAAGACAAATTAACGGGCGACCAATTGTTTTCTCCCAGGACTCCGAGACCACTAGTTCAGACTGCTAGGTCAACAAGTACTACTAGTATAACTTTAAAAAGTACGGAGCTCAAGCTAAATAGAACTAGTTATCACACATCTCCTTGATCTTCGTAATCTTAGCCCGATGCACATCTTCTTGTGAGAGCAAGCAAATCCTCTGCTCCGTCCTTTTAGCATCTTCCTTGTATAGCTTTAATTGTTTCTCTGCATTTATCCTCATGCACTTGTCAATACTCGTAGTTGTGAACTGCAGGACTTTGGCCTGGTGGAGTTGATTCCTTGCTGGAGTCAGTTCTTGCTCTACTTTAGCCTTCAGGGCCAACGACACGTCCCTCTCCTTCTCGACTTTGATAACCTTGGCTTGCACCCTCCAGAGATCTCGGTTAAGATTGGTTGTGTCAACTTGGTCAAATAGCTTCATCTCAGCACTGTCAAGAAGTGAGCTGACTATGGATTCTTTCAACTCAATAGTCATATCCCATATTTTGTCCAGCATTTTCTGCATCAATCTGGGCCACTCTAGATCTACCCATTTGACAACACCGCAACTTCTGCCTTGCATCATTGCACGATGTCCTTGACACTGTAAAAACCTCCTCCTGCCTTTCGTCCTTCGAACGTGATGAGTGCATATTTTCATTACTATTTGCATTGTAGATGTAGGATCTTGGTATTTTACGGTGCTCGTGCGCATATGTTATGTCTATTTTCACCAGGATCAGGACAGATGATGGATCCAATAGATACAATTCTTGGAGCAGTTGTACTAAGGAGAAAAGGAGTCAAAAATTACGTAAATCGCTTATTTAGGCAATATTAATTATACTAGAAGAAAAACATAAGCGAAGAAAGGAGGCAGAGGGTTTAACGACCAACTATACGGCCAGAGCATATTTTCCGGCTGTATAATTAATGCCGCCTCCGCCTCCTCAAATAGTTTCACCTCGTGCAACTGGTTTGGGGAGAGGACATACAGAACTCCTAGAAATCGCCGAAACCTCACCTCTAGAAGGCATCTGGAGGGGGAACTCATCCGTCGGGGATCCATCTTCAACCTGCACAGATCCGGGAGGCTAAGGTATCGATCTTCATCATCCACCACTGCATCACCACCATCTCCATCCATCCCATCTATATCTTGTATAGATCTTGTTGTAATTCCCGTACTCGTTGTGGATTTATACAAGTACTATTTATCTATGATTGTTCCCACTACCATTGCTATGATGTTGATTGCCTCCATGTCTGAGTAGATCTCTAGTTCTTGGGGAGATGGAGAAACCCTAGTATATGATTGAGATGGAATAGATATTATTATTTTATACATCATTATGTGTATGTGTTAATTGTCTTCATCTTGATGTTGGGAGTTGTGCACCTCCTTAATATTTTCCTCCTATGGGGACTCGATGAAGGGGATTACTTGTTAGTAGATCGAGGGATGATAACACTTACTGTGACTATAAAGCTGTTGCCATTCCTTATGTGCTAACTTGGGGAATCAAGGAGAACTCATTAAGTCATGTCCATGCCACGGGAGAAATCCCTTAATAGGGGGATAATACGATTGATGTTGTTTATTAGTTAGCTGTGGTTATGAAGGATGATCTGAGCAGTGGTTGCTGCCTATTTCTCCACATATGGAGCTCCTCCCACATACATACATGTTATGAGAATATTCGTTATAATAATCTTGATTGCTTAGTCTAAATTGCTAGCGGTGTATCCACCACTCCCCGAGAACGCTGTTTTCCCTATTGTAGTTCCAAAGTTCTATTACACACGCGATCTTATTTTCAGTATTAAGTTTTTGCTTTACTTTAAATTACCTTGTTAAAAAAACCCCAAAAAAACTTTACTTTTCTTGCATCTTAAAGTTATTTCTTATGTACTTCGTTTAGTTATAGTTGATAGATATGAGATTCGACACATTTTTGATGGATTTATTTGATTGTTTTTCCCGGATCTGATCGTTTTCTGACTTTACCTAACGCTAATATTTTGGTAGCGAAGGAAACTTGGTTTTTAATGTGTGTTTCAGGTTCTAAACGTCAATAGGAGGATTTAACTAGAGAAACACAATATCTGGGGAAAACAAGCAAGTCTCACTTTGGAAGTACGCAAGAGGAGTCAACAGAAGCTTTAACGAGCAACAATACGGCGGGAATATTTTTCCGGCCATATAGTTCCCTCCGTATAGTTGCCGCCGCCTCTGTCTTGTCAAAAGGTACAACTTCCATGAAGGGACCAGGGACGAAAACACAATGCAGCAACCACCATACCATCCAAAAGGGAGAAAGAAGAGATCCAGGGAAGAAGGGGGAGATGTTGTTCATCTCGCTCCACGATCTTCAACCTCCTAACAAATACACCCCCATAGCCACTACTTGTACTTGAGAAAGAGAGGGATCTCGACCTTGCAAGACTAGGGTTTGAGATTGTTACTTCCCATCTTGAATTGTGTTGGATATTTTTCTATTCTAATTGTGGATCTCCACGGTAATACAAAGACGATTTCCCTTTATTTAATTGTATTGATGACCCGTTCTTATCTCATGTGTGATTAATTCCCTTGGGCATGGGAGATGTAGGGGATTGGTGAGATGTGATGTGCCTTCATATATTTTCTGTTTGTCTGTGATTGATTCTAATTACTATGTTATGTGTGCTTGACTATTTATGGGATTCCTAATGCTTGTTGTCCAATTAAGGGCCCAGACAACATGATACTTTGTTCTACATAGATAAGATCTTGTATGCTATTAGACCGGCGACCCTTGGGTGACACGGGGATATCAATGGAAAGCTAGTTGACTCGAGGATAACGAGTAACCAATCTGCGTATTGCATTAGTTCGATCCAAGGAGCTTAATCGCTAAGCAACCTGAAGGGTCTTAGTCATCTAGTGTCTGACCATGGTTTTGGTACCAGGCTAGTAGGATTATTGAAGTTGGGATGAAATCTACCAAGAGGAGTTCTGGCTAATTATGGGTTGCTCGCCTACACATATATCTATAAGATTATAATTGTTACATTTACCACTCATCCACCTGGCACAGTCACTATCACCATGGACTGAATCTCCCTGTGTCTTCTTTCACCATCTACAGGAAACAACAAACAAACAAAGTCGTTCTTTACTTTTATGCTTTATATTTCTGAAGTTTACATTTTAGTTTTATTTAAATCTTCTGTATTTAATCGAAACCCCATTCTTATTTCAACACTTGCAATCAATTCATTCGAAGACCTGTGACAACTTCGGGTGTGACAGAGACTTCACCAATAAACACTTACTTTTGGGCTCCCTGTGGGATCGATATCTGTACTTCGAAACTAGCTACAAACGATATGTGCTCTTGCAGACATCAAGCTTTTTTCTGGGACCATTGTTGGGGAGCTAAGCGCTAAGTGTTTGTCTTTTGACATTTCAGGTGTTGCTACTACAAAATGTTCTCCTTAGGAGACAAAGGGTCTACACGCTCTGGTATGACCTACCTGCCGGATTATATTGAGTGCGTGCCTACTTACAGGCACGAATATATTATTGAAAAACTTTTAAGATCAAATAAAGTTGAAGTTGAAAACCTGAGTTATATTATGGGAATCATGTCTATTTACAGGACAACTCCTATGAAACTTGAGAAAACTCTAAGGGAATATATTACTCCAAATTCTGAATTTCTTGAACAACCAATAGAATTCCCTAATCCTAGAGTTAGAGAATATCAATTTGATGGTGGAATCATTAAAATTTTGTAGGAGAAAGCTTTCAGTGGAAGGGAAGATGATGACCCAGGAAGACACATTGGAGAATTCGACGATGTGATAACATTACTCGGACAAAAGGTTTTCCCAGAGACTTCTCTCGTATTAAATTGTTTTGATGGTCTCTTAAAGGTAAAGCTCTAGACTGGTTATACTCTCTCCCTCGCCACTACATTAAATGTTGGGAAAACTACATTACTAAATTCATAAACAAGTTTATTCCTTTTAAAAAGGTAACTGAACTAAGAAAGAACATAGGTAATTTTAGTCAGAACATGGGAGAAAACTACCCATAAGCGTAGGAAAGATTCTTTGTAATGATCAATAATATTCCTAATCATGGCTATTCTGAACTAACAATTTGCCATTTATTTTAACATGGTCTCCATACTCAATGTAGAGAGTTGCTTGACTTCTCAGCAGGAGGATCAATAAATACTTTAACTATTAATGAATGTTTGGAATTAATGTCAACTAGGGCTAAGAATGATTCTTTATATAATCCTGAATTTGGCACTAAGTCAGAGAACATGATACTTCAGATAACTCCTGATCTTATGCCTGCGGTACGCAAAACTATGAAAGAAAAGGGTACACCTTATGAACTTGCTAAGGAAAACAAAGAAGATTTGTTCCAAGTTTTAACTGAAGAAGATGAAATTGGAAAAAGTTTTTCAAGAATTAAAGCATCGATAAGTAAAATCTCATACTAACTTGCATAAGAATTTCCAAAAACATAAAAATATTTTGGCAGAACTCACGAAAAATTATGATGAGATAGGCTGATGCGCTCGACTTTCGACGTAGAGCTCGTTGGGAACCCCAAGAGGAAGTTATGATGAGCACAGTAGTAAGTTTTCCCTCAGTTATGAAACCAAGGTTTAATCGAACCAGTAGGAGCAAGGAAACACCCCAAAGGTGTTACTAGCTGAGCTTTGGCAAGGCGCACTACCGGTGCTAGTAGCAACGTGGAGACCTTCACAACACAACCATAGAACTTTGTCCCCAACTTGCGATGAGGTTGTCAATCTCACCGTGTTTTGCGGAAAACAAAGGATTAAACGTATCGCATGGAAAGAAGTAAAAGTTTGAAGAAAGTAAACACAAAGCAGAAACAATTTAAAGATTGTATGTAAAGAGAAAGGACCGGGATCCATAGTTCACTAGAGGTGGCTCTCCTTAGATAGATAACATGCTAGGTTAACAAATTACAGCGGGGCAATTGACAAACACCGAGAAAGAAATACATGCATATACTAATCGTCTTGGCTCCTCTGAGACTTGGTTGGGCATTACAACATAATACATAGACCGCCATTCAACTGCATCTATGACTAATAATCCACCTTCAGGTTATCATCCGAACCGCCTCCAGTATTAAGTTGCAAGCAACATATTATTGCTTTACGATCTGCGTGTAAAGTAAACAATACGATAATTCTATGAACAAAGGATTGTTGTTTTCTCCCTAGTAGCAACAACACATCTAGTACCTTAGAGATTTTTGTCACTTCCCCAAATTACCAGAGGCATGAACCCACTATCGAGCATAAATACTAACTCTTGGAGTTGCTATACTTGGCCAAGATAGCTACTAACAACGGAAAGCATGCAAGATCTCAAATAACAAAGACATGATAGAATCAATAATCAATCTGAAATAGCATCTCAATATCCATCGGATCCCCGCAAACACAACATGTATGAATTACAAATAGATGATCTTGATCATGAACGTAGCTCACAAGATCTAAACATGAAAGCACAAAGGAGGAGAACCAGCCATCTAGCTACTACATGGATCCGTAGTCTAAGGATGAACTACTCACGCATCACACCGAAGGCTTGCATGGTGATGAAGAAGGCCTCCAGGGTGAATTCCCCTCTCCGGCAGGGTGCCGGGAAGAGCTTCAGATCCCTCCCGATCTAGGGATGGAGATGACGGCGGCTATAGACTCTTTCATGGATTCTTTGATCGGGTACTTAGGGTTTTCGTCCCGAGGGCAATATATAGGCGAAAGGAGAGGCCGAGGGGGTGCCGGGAGTGGCCACACCACCCCCTGGCGCGGGCCACGCCTGGCCGCGCGGCCAGGTGGTGTGGTGGCTCCCTCGCCCTTCTCCGTCTCGTATTCTGGCAGTTGATCCCTTCCGGAAAAATAGGCACTTTGGCTTTTGTCCCGTCCAATTATGAGAATATTCATTTTCTGACTTTCCTGGAACCATAAACAGCAGAAAACAGGCAGCTGGCACTTTGGCTCTTGTTAATAGGTTAGTCCAAGAAATCATATGAAAAGTACTCCAAAGTTGGAACAAAACACAAGAAAGTGGATAAAACCAAGCATGGAACATCAAAAATTATAGATACATTTGCAATGTATCAACATCCCCAAGCTTAACTCCTGCTCGTCCTCGAGTAGGTAAGTGATAAAAAGAATAATTTTTGAGGTGACATGCACCATCAAAGACTTGATCAAAGTATTTGCAAAACACTCAAAGATGGGATCATAGTACTTCAATCATAACAGGAAAGACAAAGTTCTAGCAATAAAAAAAGAAAGTATGATGCAACATGAAAAGGCACAAACAAAAGATTCATGAATAACAATGCTTTGCAAGACGTTTGTTTGTTTCACATAAAGAAAACATAGCATAATAGTATTCAGCTTGTCCCTCAATAGAGTAGCAAATATAAATGCATAGGATACCTTCAAAGTTCATAAAAGTGACTAGATACAATAGTTTAAAACAAGCAATATCAAAGTATGCATCAATCAACTAGTCTTGGGACAATGCACATAGAACTAAGAATGGCCACAATGCTCTCAAAGTAAGTGCATAAAGATAGAAGGTGGAGACTCAATATAATTTTGGAAGAAAGGCCTTTTGCAAAAGGAAGTAGGGATTCAAGTCTCATAAAGAGCTTCCAAAAATTATGGTACTTATAGCTTTTAGCTCTCATTGCCCCTAACATAAGCATCTTGAAGTGGTTAAGGTTAAAGTGAACAAACTATGGTGTACATGGTTGACGAAGTATAAGTCAGAAATCTCATGTCCCTTGTATACGAGGGCCGCTCCTTATGCTACTCAAGTTTAGTCACCGGTAAGTTCTTGTCATCGTAAGTACATGTGTATCATAGAGAACCACCAACGGGGTACCCCTTGCCCGATGATACGGAAGAATCCCCATATCAAAATGACAAGGCAAGCAGACAACGAGCATCTCAGCATTCTTCTTATTTACCATGGGAATATGGTGCTTTTTTCTCTCTTTCCTCTTTTCATAGTATCTTTTTTTTCTTTTCTCTTTTTTTTTCTCAATATAGGACTCTTTTTATATATAAGAAGAATGCTTCATAGAGAGCTCATTATGGTTACGCTGCAGGTTTCCACCATGTCAGCATGGATTAGACCAACGACCCAGGCGTTTCTCTAACAAATATACATAACTCCATGGACTTACAAGCTCCCCTTTCATTTCACACCGATGACATCCATATACAAAAGAGCATGATATCAACTAGGTACAAGTACCAAGTGCAATGTTGAAAGCGTTCCCCATGAAAGCATGGTTCTGCTAATTCGCAACAAATAAGTGCAAGCATATACAACATAGAAGACACAATGGTTCAAGTTTATTAAGGGCAAGTAAAGTAAAGTGTGCCATCAAGTTCGTCAGAGCTTTAATCACTAGTTTTCTCATAACAAGTGGAAGGTAAACAAAAGCATGAATATACTTGGAATAGCATAAGCTAGTAGGTAGGTATGGTGGATTCTTTGGAATAACTTGGTTTAGGGAGTTGGATGCATGAGAGGAACTCATACTTTGTTGTGGAAGCTAGCAAAAGACTGGGAGCGACAAACTAAGAGAGCAATAATGGCCATAATCATGCAAAGCGACAAAAAATCATTGATCAAAGCATAAAGTGATACTACAAGTTGAAAACTAAAGGATCATAAAGGCTCTGGTGCCTTTGGATAGTCATAACATGGTGTGAGCATGTGCCAAGTCAACCCAAATAAAGCATCAAAGGAGAATACCACTATACTATGCTTTAATATGCTAAAACAACGCATGATTCATCCATGGCACATTAAGAAATCTCAATTGTTTATAACAAGTCATGCTACAGCAAAGAATACTAAGCATAAAGCCAAAACAATATCAAGTATGGCATGACAAAGCATAGGCCACAGTAAAAAACAAGCTCTTTTTACCACATAAGCATGAACTTTCCTACTCTTTTTCAAACCAAACCAAACTAATTGCAAACCAAATGTATCTAAGAGGGGGTCCAACCAATTTATTTAGAAACTAAGCAAACCAAGCAAACTAAAAACGAAAGCAAAAACAAAAAAGAAGACGTTCCAAGAAAAACACAACTGTGCATGAAACAATAAAAATGAAGCGTTTGGAAGAAACCTGGAATTTTTATTGATGAAGAAGGGGATGCCTTGGGCATCCCCCAGATTTGACGCTTGTAATTCTTGGATATTTCTTGGGGTGACACGTGTGGCATCCCCAAGCTTGAGCTTTAGTCCAACCTTCATCTCATTACTCATTCCTTCCATACACCTAAAATTTTTCCTTCATACAAAACTTCACACAATCTCATTAGCAACATTAGTGCACTTAAGATAAATAAGTTTCAAGGTTCAGTTCTAACACCAAATAAAATTCCATTAGAACACTAGCTACTGTAGCACTTCCGTCAAAAAGTTCAATTTCCCAAAAGAACTCAAGAAGGAACCAACAAGAAGCAAATGCAGAAAATGGCAGAAATCTGTCAAAACAGACCAGCAGGTAAAGAAGAATTTTTTCGAAGACCTTCTGTTGCTCAAATGACAAAGTGTTGAACTAAAAAAAGTTATATAACAACCTGGGGCAGAAGCACAAAAAATTACAGGTAAATCTGACATACATAGCTCTCTCAGGAATGTTTACGGTGAAGCACAAAAATCTGTTTCAGGACATCAACTTTCCCAATCATTACTTCACTCTCATTAGAGGTTACTCTTGGCACAAAAAGCAAATAAAAAGGATAAGGAGAGGTTATTAAAGAGGTAATAACTTCCAATACTCATCTAAAACTTTTGGGTTATCTCCCAATAAGTACTTTTCTTTAACGCCTTTAAGTTAGGCATAAGAAGCAATGAAAGAGTCAAGTGTTCTCAAATGAAGAAGCATTAAGATTAATCCCAGAAATATTTTCAACAAGGCAAGGTATATCATCCAAGTAAGTTCTAGATGATCATCTCTCAATGCTCTTAGTTTCACTATTCTCATCAAAAGGGTTTGCCGGAACAATCCAATCAAGTTTCTTTTCTGTGGCATCATGTATTGCTACTAGTTTAAAGGGTATTGGTATATTAGGTTCGGTATTGTTCATCTTTTCTTGTGTACCAACAATATCTACACATGATCCTAGCATATTGAAACGTTCAAAACTTTTCTAGCTTCCTTGACAACATCATAGAACTCCTTAAACAAAGTTTCTAGAATAAAATCCCTCTTTTAGGGTCCTCAATTTTTTTAAGCTTAAGAAACATTACTTGCATTAAGGGGTTGAGGTTAACAAACCTAGCTTATAACATGTGAATTAAAGAAGCTGCAGGAATCTCATAGTTTGGAGCAAGTTCTACAAGGGATCTATCCTCGATATCTTCATGCTTACTAACATGATTAAAGAATTCTTCAATGTTATCTTTCCCAATTATAGAACTACTACCAATTGGAAGGTCTTTCAGGATGAATGTAGGGATCAACATGGTGAGCTAAGGGAGAGGTGACTACTAAAGGAGTCTTAATTTTGGTGTGTTTTGGAATAAGAAAGCAAACTAGTAAAACTAATTTCTTTGTGTTCTTTGAAGAACAAAACAAGCAAAAAAAGCAAAAAGAAACTAAGCAAAACAAAAACAACAAAGTAAAGAGATTGGTTATGAGGGACTCCCCTTGTGAAGATGTCCTTGACTCCCCGACAACGGCGCCAGAAAATATCTTGATGCGCTCGACTTTCGACGTAGAGCTCGTTGGGAACCCCAAGAGGAAGGTATGATGAGCAATTCAGTAAGTTTTCCCTCAGTTATGAAACCAAGGTTTAATCGAACCAGTAGGAGCAAGGAAACACCCCAAAGGTGTTACTAGCTGAGCTTTGGCAGGGCGCACTACCGGTGCTAGTAGCAACGTGGAGACCTGCACAACACAACCACAGAACTTTGTCCCCAACTTGCAATGAGGTTGTCAATCTCACCGTGTTTTGCGGAAAACAAAGGATTAAACGTATCTAATGGAAAGAAGTAAAAGTTTGGAGAAAGTAAACACAAAGCAGAAATAGTTTAAAGATTATATCTAAAGAGAAAGGACCGGGATCCATAGTTCACTAGAGGTGGCTCTCCTTAGATAGATAACATGCTAGGTGAACAAATTACAGCGGGGCAATTGACAAACACCGAGAAAGCAATACATGTATATACTAATCGTCTTGACTCCTCTGAGACTTGATTGGGAATTACAACATAATACATAGACCGCCATCCAACTGCATCTATGACTAATAATCCACCTTCAGGTTATCATCCGAACCCCCTCCAGTATTAAGTTGCAAGCAACAGATTATTGCTTTACGAACTGTGTGTAAAATAAATAATATGATTGTTCTATGAAGAAAGGATTGTTGTTTTCTCCCTAGTAGCAACATCACATCTAGTACCCTAGAGATTTCTATCACTTCCCCAGATTACCAGAGGCATGAACCCACTATCGAGCATAAATACTAACTCTTGGAGTTGCTAGCATCTACTTGGCCAAGATAGCTACTAACAACGGAAAGCATGCAAGATCTCAAATAACAAAGACATGATAGAATCAATAATCAATCTGAAATAGCATCTCAATATCCATCGGATCCCCGCAAACACAACATGTATGAATTACAAATAGATGATCTTGATCATGAACGGAGCTCACAAGATCTAAACATGAAAGCACAAAGGAGGAGAACCAGCCATCTAGCTACTACATGGATCCGTAGTCCAAGGATGAACTACTCACGCATCACACCGGAGGCTTGCATGGTGATGAAGAAGGCCTCCAGGGTGAATTCCCCTCTCCGGCAAGGTGCCGAGAAGAGCTTCAGATCCCTCCCGATATAGGGATGGAGATGACGGAGGCTAAAGACTCTTTCGTGGATTTTTTGATTGGGTACTTAGGGTTTTCATCCCGTGGGCAATATATAGGCGGAAGGAGAGGCCGAGGGGGTGCCTAGAGCGGCCACACCACCCCCTGGCGTGGGCCAGGCCTGGCCGCACGGCCAGGTGGTGTGGTGGCTCCCTGGCCCTTCTCCGTCTCGTATTCTGGCACTTGATCCCTTCCGGAAAAATAGGCACTTTGGCTTTTGTCCCGTCCAATTCCGAGAATATTCATTTTCCGACTTTCCTTGAACCAAAAACAGCAGAAAATAGGCAGCTGGCACTGTGGCTCTTGTTAATAGGTTAGTCCAAGAAATCATATGAAAAGTACTCCAAAGTTGGAACAAAACACAAGAAAGTTGATAAAACCAAGCATGGAACATCAAAAATTATTGATACATTTGCAATGTATCAACCTCCCCAAGCTTAACTCCTGCTCGTCCTCGAGTAGGTAAGTGATAAAAAGAATAATTTTTGAGGTGACATGCACCATCAAAGACTTGATCAAAGTATTTGCAAAACACTCAAAGCTGGGATCATAGTACTTCAATCATAACATGAAAGACAACGTTCTAGCAATAAGAAAATAAAGTATGATGCAACATGAAAAGGCACAAACAAAAGATTCGTGAATAACAATGCTTTGCAAGACGTTTGTTTGTTTCACATAAAGAAAACATAGCATAATAGTATTCAGCTTGTCCCTCAATAGAGTAGCAAATATCAATGCATAGGAAACCTTCAAAGTTCACAAGAGTGACTAGATACAATAGTTTAAAACAAGAAATATCAAAGTATGCAGCAATCAAATAGTCTTGGGACAATGCACATAGAACTAAGAATGGCCACTATGCTCTCAAAGTAGTGCATAAAGATAGAAGGTGGAGACTCAATATAATGGTGGAAGAAAGGCCTTTTGTAAAAGGAAGTAGGGATTCAAGTCTCATAAAGATCTTCCAAAAATTATGGTACTTATAGCTTTTAGCTCTCATTGCCCCTATCATAGGCATCTTGAAGTGATTAAGGTTAAAGTGAACAAACTATGGTGTGCATGCTTGATGAAGTATAAGTCAGAAATCTCATGTCCCTTGTATATGAGGGCCGCTCCTCATGCTACTCAAGTTTAGTCACCGGTAAGTTCTTGTCATCGTAAGTACATGTGTATCATAGAGAACCGCCAACGGGGTACCCCTTGCCCGATGATACGGAAGAATCCCCATATCAAAATGACAAGGCAAGCAGACAACGAGCATCTCAGCATTCTTCTTATTTACCATGGGAATATGGTGCTTTTTTCTCTCTTTCCTCTTTTCATAGTATCTTTTTTCTTTCTTTTCTCTTTTTTCTCAATATAGGACTCTTTTTTTATATAAGAAGAATGCTTCATAGACAGCTCATTATGGTTACGCTGCAGGTTTCCACCATGTCAGCATGGATTAGACAAGCGGCCCAGGCGTTTCTCTAACAAATATACATAACTCCATGGACTTACAAGCTCCCCTTTCATTTCACACCGACGACATCCATATACAAAAGAGCATGATATCAACTAGGTACAAGTACCAAGTGCAATGTTGAAAGCGTTCACCATGAAAGCATGGTTCTGCTAATTCGCAACAAATAAGTGCAAGCATATACAACATAGAAGACACAATGGTTCAAGTTTATTAAGGGCAAGTAAAGTAAAGTGTGCCATCAAGTTCGTCAGAGCTTTAATCACTAGTTTTCTCATAACAAGTGGAAGGTAAACAAAAGCATGAATATACTTGGAATAGCATAAGCTAGTAGGTAGGTATGGTGGACTCTTTGGAATAACTAGTTTTCTCAACCGACTTAAGCAGTAAGTCAGAAGTGCTTGTTTTACTTGTATGAAGGAACAGGTGTGGCCGGATCAACTAGGATCCGGGTCATGATTGGCTTCTAGGAGAAGGAAGGAATCTTGCTGGTCAAAAAGAGGGTCCGGTACGCACTGCATGAGCAAAGCGGATAAGAGCGGGACCACTGGGTGATGGCTGACAGGGGTGACGAAGCCCATGTCGGCTAACGCGGGCGCCGCAGAGGCTCACGTAGCTAAAGCAAGCATGACGCAGGGGAAAAAGCACCCCGGTCGGCTTACCCCTTTGGGAGGAGGCATATTCTTAGGAATATGCCTCCACGTATGCCCTAGGCAGGAACCGAGCCTCCTCTATAAAAGGGGGGCTAGGGCTTCTATAGAAGGGGTTGGTCTCTCTGCTATTCTGTTTTGGGCTAGGGTTTCAGGTGTGATCTGTGGGTGAGAGTAAGAGATCTCCTTCTTCCTTCTCTCGCCAATACAGCTCTAGGAGCACTTGTAACCTTGGAAGGAAATAAATATAAACTACTGTGTGGAGAATCACTTCACTATCCCTCCCTGGATTCCCCTAGCATGTACTAGTCCCCACCTTTAGCCTATCCATGGCATCTGTCGTGACACCACCACGACAGTTGGCGCCCACCGTGGGGCTAGCGGCGCTAGCAGGGGTCAAGATTCGGACGGCAAACCTCATCGCCACCGGCGAACGCATCGTCTCCGGGCTCGTTCAGCGCTTTGGAGCGCGGGATTTTGTCAGCGACAACGCAGGCTGCTTCGGCACGCGCCCTCTTCCGCGCAACGGCATCTTCGTCAAGCTCGGCGCGCACAAGGTCTACGTTGCGGTGGACGTGTCTTGCGTTCATCCGCGCCACGTCGTCGAAGCAGGCGAACCGCCCCTCACTACGGCTCGCGGGGCGCGTATCTCTCGTTCCCCGGACCATGCAGAGGTGATGATGACTGCGCCAGGTGCGGGCGCGAGCAAGGATCCGGCGCCAGATCCGGAGGTAACGCCCAAGGCACCGAGGAAAGGTAGAGGTCCTCCGCTATAGAGGCCCGAAAATGTGTTGAGAGAGGCGATGGACAGCTTGGCAAACCCTGTAGTAGCAGCGGTAGATCCGGCTCGTGCACAGGCCGAGCTGGAAGAAACTAGGCAGAAAATACTAGAGGGCGCAAAGAAAATAGCCGCGGCCCAGCAGTCGTTGAACATGACACTGCGTGAGTACGCTAGGGTGAACAAAGTTGACAATGTAAAAGTGAAAGGGAGAAACCTCATGAGCAAGATGAACAGAGAGGGTGATGCTGGAATTGAGGAATCAGAAAACTGTTTGTCCGTGGGGCTGCCGAGGTATAGTACCCCGGCCAAGAACCTCAGAGTAGCGGATGCAGCTGCGTCCGAGTTAGAGGGACTGACGGGTGAAGCCCGGCAAAGACAACAAGATAGGGTTAACGAGCTGGTTCAGATTGCGAATAGGCAAAACGAGGAACTGCTCAGGGCTAACCCGGAGAGAGCTGGGGCCTCCAAGATAGGATTACCCGGCAAAGACAACAAGATAGGATTAACGAGATGGTCCATTCGGCGGTGGGTAACCCGGAGAAATCCGCTGGAGCCGCATCGTCCCCTCATGGCGGTCCAAGGAGAGAAGAGGTGGTAACCTCGGCCAGACGGAACAAACAGATCGTCCCGTATGACCCGACGCGAGCAGGGAAAGGAAAAGAAGCACAGAAAAATGATGATCGACGGAGTGTGAGCCGAGGCGAAGCCGGCCGAGGTAACCGCGACCAAGGCAATGCCGGTCAAGGGAACGTTTTCAACGGCAATGCCGGACAGCGAAATTCGGCTGCAGCAGGACAACCGCAGCAGCGGAACGTACCAAGGCAAGAGCACAGTGCCGGCCGAGGTATGCAACAGAAAGGTGCACCAGAAGAACAAAACCGGTACAACGACGGTGATTCGGAGATGGCTAACGCGGGATACCCAAGACCGGACTATCATGTGATAGGGTTGAGATTGGGAAGCAGGGATTTGATGCTGGATGATGCAAGGTTGAAACTAGATCGACTGTATAGGTCGGAAAAAATTGAATGCCAAGGTCCACCGGCTCCAGCATGTTTTGGACCCCGGATCATGAAAGAGCCACCAGTACCGAACTTTCAGCTGCCCAGGGGCACAAAGACGTATGACGGTAGTACCAAGCCAGAGGATTGGCTGATAAACTATGCTACAGCCGTGAAAATTGCCACTGGCAACTTGAGATGGGCAGTACGATACGTACCTCAGATGTTGGAAGGCCCGGCGAGGGTATGGCTGAACAATTTACCACCAGGAAGCATCAACTGCTAGATAGTCTTTGAGGAAATGTTCATCAGCAATTTCTCGAGTACATATCTGAGGCCAAATAGACCACAGACCCTAGCTATGTGCAAGCAAAGGCCTAATGAGACAGACCCGGAGTTCTTGGCCCGGTGGTGTACTGTGAGAAACTCGTGTGAGGGCGTGATAGAATCACAGGCCATAGCGCGGTTTGCACAGGGGTGCAGATATGGAAGTGAGCTGTGGATGAAGTTGCAAAGGAAATCCAGCTACGTTGGCAGAAATGATCCGGATTGCAGATTCCTATGCGTTGGGTGATCCGACCCAACCAAGGCTCGCGTCAAACGAGTCAAGCGATGAGTACTATCAGAAGGATGGATCCAGATCATCCCGGAGGAATGACTACAGAGGAAAAAGAAGATATGATAGACCGGATCATCGATACAGTTCGCACGAAGTTGTAGCTATGAATCAAGATCAACCCGGGGCAGGGGGTAGCCAGCGCCAGAAAACTGGAGGGCAGTGGACCCCAAGAAATGATGGCAAGAAAACTTGGACACTGGAGGAAAAGAAACAGTGGCAAGAAAGGAAAGACCGTCTGAGGTATACTTATGAGTCGATGTTGGACCAGCCGTGTAAGTTTCACACGCCAAATCCGAACAACCCAGCGGGTCATACGACGAGACAATGTGAGTCGATGCGCAAGATTGAACAAGGTGGTTCGGGGAATGCTCAGGCACCCCGGAATGATCAGCCTTGGTAGGAGTTACCCCGACAGCAACTGCTCTCCGGAGCAAACACACAACAGCTAATGTTGCCTCCCCCTCCGCCGAGGTATGATAACAATGAAAGGAGGGATGCAGTGCATTAGGTAGAAAATCAGCATCAGCCGGATCAGAGGCACTCCGGAAATGAGGGGAGAAACGAGTATAGGGAGCATCACCAGAGCTACTGTGTATTCACCACAGAAGAAACTGATAGAAAAAGCTTGCAGCGTAGGCATATGGAGGTGAATGCAGTAATGCCTGCAGTGACGAGGTACATGCCATGGTCCGATCAGGAAATCACCTGGAGCATCAGGGATCATCCCAAGCTCATGCCAAGCCCTGGTGCGTATGCGTTGGTGCTGGATCCTACATTCATTGGACCTAGCATTAACGTAAGATTCTCAAAGGTGTTGATCGACAATGGAAGTAGCATAAATATCATGTATGCGGACACAACGCGCAAGTTGGGTATCTCGGAGAACATGCTCCAGGCCACGAGGACAACTTTCCATGACATTGTGCCCGGCATTTCTTCTGAGCCCATAGGCAAAGTCCGGGTTGACGTGTTGTTCGGAACAAGAGACAACTTCCGAACTGAAAATCTAGAGTTCGAAGTGGTGAACTTAGAAAGCGCCTACCATGCGTTACTCGGAAGACCAGCCCTGAACAAATTCATGGCAAGTTGTCACGTTAGCTACTTGAAGATGAAATTGCCCGGACCAAACGGAGTGATTACCATTGCTGGGGACTTCCGACGTTCCATGGAGTGTGCGTCGGCCGGATCAAACTTATCCGAGTCGCTTGTGATTGCGCAGGAAAAAAGAAAAATTCAAGAAGTGGCAGCTTTGGCTCAGTCCGCGCAGTAGTATATGCCGGCGCTGAGTAACCCGCATGGATCTGTTTCCTTCCAGGCCACGAAAGATACCAAGAAGGTTCTCGTCGATGACATGTTCCCAGAGCGCACTGTAACAATTGGTGTCGGGCTAAGTGATAAATAGGAAAGCGAGCTCGTCAACTTCCTCCGTGAGAATCGGGACATTTTTGTTTGGTCCACACAGGACTTACAAGGTGTTCCGAGGGAGTTGGCCGAGCACTCTATAAATGTGAGACCCGGAGCTAAGCCGGTGAAGAAACCACTCCGCCGCTTCACCGAAGATAGGAGGAAAGTCATTGGGGATGAGGTAGCCCGGTTGCTAGCCGCAGGATTTATCATGGAAGTTCTTTACCCGGATTGGCTGTCTAATCCGGTGCTGGCGGAGAAGAAGAAGGATGACCCGAACGTGGCAGTGGTTTGGCGCATGTGTATTAATTACACGAACCTGAACAAGGCGTGTCCGAAAGATCCATTTCTGCTACCAAGAATAGATTAGGTCATAGACTCAACTGCTGGATGTGAACTGTTGTCATTTATTGATGCATATTCTGGTTCCTACCAGATACCTCTAAATCTGGATGATCAAATAAAAACTACGTTTATTACCCCGTATGGGGCTTATTGCTATCGCACCATGCCGTTTGGTTTACATAATGCAGGGGCAACGTACCAGAGATGTATGCAAAAATGTTTGCACGACCAAATAGGTCAAAATGTACAGGTATACGTGGATGATGTGGTTATCAAGACCAAGGAAAGCAAAATGCTCCTTGATGACATCAGGCAAACGTTTGCGAACCTAAGGAGGTTCCGGATGAAACTTAACCCGGAAAAATGCACCTTTGGTGTCCTGGCTGGAAAATTGCTCGGCTTTCTAGTTTCCAGCCGAGGTATCGAGGTTAATCCAACCAAAATCCAGGCCATCGAACGAATGGAACTGCCGAAGTGTCTTAACGATGTCCAGAAGTTCACAGGTTGCCTGGCCTCGTTAAGTCGGTTTGTATGTCGGTTGGGAGAAAAGGCATTGCCTCTTTACCAACTCATGAAATAGTCGGATAAGTTCATTTGGACACCGCAGGCCGATGAAGCCTTTACCCACCGGAAGAAGATGTTAGCCACGGCACCAATACTAGCCTCACCACTATCAAAGGAGCCAATGTTACTCTATATAGCCGCAACCAACCGAGTTGTAAGTGCGGTGATAGTGGTGGAGCGCGATGAGGAAGGTAAGTCGGTGCAAAGGCCGGTGTATTATTTGAGTGAAGTGTTGTCAGCCTCAAAGCAGAACTACCCACATTATCAAAAAGTGGCATATCGCGTGTACATGGCCGCCAAGAAACTGAAGCACTACTTTGAGGAGCATCCCATCCGGGTCATATGTGAGGCCCCCATATCCGAGATCATGAGTAACAAGGATGCGAGCGGCAGAATTGCAAAATGGGCAATTGAGCTAGCTCCTTACGCACCGCAATATGACAGACGAGAAGCAATCAAATCTCAAGCAGTGGTGGACTTTTTCGTGGACTGGGCCGAGGTGCAGTATGAACCACCACTTCCTGATCCGAACTATTGGTGAATGCACTTTGACGGATAAAAAACCAAAACCGGGCTAGGTGCCAGAGTGGTACTCACGTCGCCAAAAAAGGACCAGTTGAAATATGTGCTGCAGATCCATTTCACGGCATCAAACAATGTCGCTGAGTATGAAGCACTTGTGCATGGGCTCAAGGTAGCAAAAGAAATTGGCATACGTCGGATCATATGCTTTGGCGACTCGGATTTGGTGGTGCAGCAAGTGTCCGGAGTGTGGGACGCCCTTGATCCAAACATGGCACTATACAGATTTCATGTGCAGAAGATATCTGGTTACTTTGAGGGATGCGAATTTCATCATGTACCCCGGGTGGAAAATGAGGCTGTCGACATGCTGTCGAAGCTCGGGTCAACCAGACAAGCAATTCCACCGGGTGTAGCATTAGAGCACCTCAGGAAACCATCGATCAGGCCATCCCCAGAATCCGAGTCAATCTACGTCCCGGAGGACACCGAATCCGGAGTTGTGGCCATGGACGTTGACATAGGAACTGGTGTGCAAAACTCGGGAACTGCTTCGGCAAACCCGGGGACTGCTTCGCAAGACCCAGGGACTGTTCAGCGTGATCCCGTTGAAGTTATGCCGGTGGATCAGATGGAGATAGACGAGTAGGTGTTCCCCGTGCGACCAATACCGGCTTGGGAACTACCTATATTTCAATTCCTGAAAGATGGAACGTTACCCACTGAGGAGGTGCTGTCCAGGCAAACAGAGAGGAGGTCAAAGGCCTACACGATCATCAATTCCGAGCTATACAAAAGAAGTGTGACCAATGTCCTCCAGCGGTGTGTTGACCCGGAAGAAGGGCTTGCAATCATCCGAGATATACATCAGGGGGAGTGCGGGCATCATGCCTCATCCCGAGCCTTGGTAGCAAAAGCTTTCTGGCACGGATTCTACTGGCCAAGTGCCTTAGAGCAAGCGGAGGATCTGGTGAGAAAATGTAATGGTTGTCAGAGGTATGCTACCAAGACACATATGCCAATGTCGGAACTCAAGACCATCCCAATCACTTGGCCATTTGCCGTATGGTGCTAGGATATGGTTGGCCCGTTCAAACCAGCAAGGGGAAATATGACTCACATTCTAGTAATGGTGGACAAATTTACAAAGTGGATTGAGGTAAAGCCTATAAGAAAATGTGATGGGGCTACGGCCGTAACGTTTCTCAAAGATATCATCTTAAGATACGGCTATCCTCACAGTATCATAACTGATAATGACACGAATTTTGTGGAAGGAGCATTTGCGCATTTCTGCCGGGATAAGAGGATCCGGCTGGACGTAGCCTCGGTAGCCCACCCCGCATCGAACGGACAAGTGGAAAGATCCAACGGATTAGTATTATCCGGGATAAAACCCCGGCTCATTGAGCCGCTGCAAAGATCAGCGGGGTGCTGGATAGAAGAACTACCAGCAGTACTGTGGAGCTTAAGAACAACTCCGAATCGATCAACAGGCTATACGCCGTTCTTTCTGGTATATGGGGCAGAAGTTGTATTACCAGCTGACATAGAGCATGATTCGCCTAGGGTCACCCAATACACAGAAGCCGAAGTGCAAGAAGCCCAGCAAAATGATGTTGATCTGCTGGAAGAAGCGAGAGAACTGGCATTGTCCAGATCCGCCATATATCAGCAAAATCTCCGACGCTATCATAGCCGGAAAGTGTGCCCCCGAGTCTTTCGGGAAGGCGATCTGGTGCTCCGGTTGGTACAGCGTACTACTGGAATGCATAAATTATCCCCCCATGGGAAGGGCCATTCATCGTGAGCAAAGCATTGCACAACGATTCTTACTATCTGATAGATGCAAAGCCACAGGAAAATAACAAGGCGGACAGGTCCGGAGAGGAATCTAAGCGACCATGGAATATAGCTCTACTTCGTCCTTTCTACACTTAACTAAAGAGTGTATGTATCCGAGTTATCTCATATGTCGGTATGTATGTCGGCAATGAGTTTATCAAAGGAATGTTGGCACCTCGAGTAGTAACTCGGGGACTGCCTTAATAATGTTTTTTGTTTTCTACGCGTCGGCTGGAATAAGTTATTCTACTTAATTCGGATTAGTAGTGTGTGAGCACCAAAAACCCAACTCTTTGACTTGCTGCTGTCCAACAAGACTTGGCTTCATGGCAAGCAAGAGAACAAGTTTGGAATTGCGTAGCACATGAAAAATGACTAAGGCAAAGAATTTATTCTAGCCGACGTTTGTGTTTTGGACTAACCCGGTATTCATTTCCAAGTTGTTATACAGTTTTATTTTTCAGCTAAGTCTAAAAGTTTCCCAGTATTGTTAAAACAATTTTGAAGCTCGGATTCGTAAGTTGTAAAACTGAATCAAGGTAGACGCAATCCGAGCCAAAAGATTGAATGAACAAGAAAAAGGAACTCGGGGACTACGCCCAAGTTACTCCGGCATAAGCACTTAGTAGCAAAATATCACATGTGTTTGAAATACAATTCCACCCGGCATACCGTGGATCTCATAAATTTTCAAGTGTTTTTACTTAAGGAGCAGCGGGAGGAAGTTCGGCATCATCGTCGCCCTCTTCGATATCCGAGGCAGTGTCCTCTTCGTCCTCACCCGAATCATCTTCAACGTTCTCAACTTCTTCTTCGCCAGTGACTTCCAGGACACTCGGACCCTCAGTCCATTCGTGAATGGGGGCATATTCGATGAGGCTGTGGGCGCAAGCCTAGCGCCGAGCTACCCACTCCGGGTCGTCTGTCCATTTGGATCCTGTGCGTAGACGTGTGAGGAGGCTGAGATCTATCATCTCATACCACGTCAGAATGTGGTGAAGGATGGTATCAGCTGCGGTACGTCCAACGGACTCTCTCCAGAGGTCGAGCTGGGTCTCGGTTTCCGAAAGCTTTTCAGCGAGATGTGTAACTCTCTCCGGAGCATCGTCAGCGGGACAAAAAGTGTTGAAGACTCGGACTGAAACATCAAGGAGATCTTTGGCGTAGTTCTTAATGATTTCCACGCGAGACAACAGGCTGACCAATAGGTCCTCCATGTCAAAGGGAATGCCCTCACCGTCAGGAGTGACGGGAGTACCCCTTTCTCGGCGGAAATTGGCAACAGCAGCACTTGCAATGGCAGTACCCTCTTAAAAGTGGCCTGGAAACAAGGCAAAGGACGAAGTTGAGAAAACAAGAACTATGAAGTAACCCGGGGAAAAAGGCGGATAAGGGAAAAGAAATTACGTGAGATGTGGTTGTGAATCCAGGTCAGTTCCTTGGTAGAAGCATCACGCCTCTTCCGGAGCTGCTCAAGCTCAACATTCGCTGAGTCAAGTTTGACCTCGGCTTCCTGAAGAAGCTCACGGTCCTTAGCATTTTGGAGTTTGAGGCGCTCACGTTCTTCGGTGTAGTCATGGCCAGCTCTTTTTAGCTCGGTTTGGTGCTGCGCCTTCATCTTAGCCATCTCAGCCTTGAGCTTGGCTATCTCATCATCTTTGGTCCGGAGGAGGGCGAGCTCATCATCTTTCTTCTTTAGCTCGGCTTGGTGCTGCCCTGCTTGTTCGAGAAAATGCAGCATCATATGAGGCACGGGCACACTATCTTCAAGCGATGCTGAAATAGTGTGTTGGCCCGGCAGTGCCGAGGTATGAATGTTTGCCGAGCCAAGGAGGAAAAGCCGATGGAAAGCACGGTAAAGACAGACAAAAAGGACGTACCCTTGATCTGCTCCAAGTTCTTCCGCATTATCTTGTTCTCAGCCTCCACCCCAGCTGCAGAAACCGAGCAATCAGGTTAGTCCGGCAAAGGAAAATGAAGCAAAACGAAGGAGCGTTAAGGAAGAAATTTACCCCTCTTCTTGTATTCCGTAATAAGTGCAGCCTGCTTTATGCGTAGATTCTTGTGGGTATCAGCAAGCGTTGGAATTCAGCACTCCGGCGGTTGGTTGTCACCTAAAAGGGATACAAAAACTTAAGTTAGCTTGATGCATGTTCGAAGTGTACTAAAATCCGGGCCAAGTGGAACTTAACCCGGCTCTAGGTGTGTGCATGTTCGAAGTGTACTAAATCCGGGCCAAGTGGAACTTAACCCGGCTCTAGGTGTGTGCATGTTCGAAGTATACAAAATCCGGGCCAAGTGGAACTTAACCCGGCTCTAGGTGTGTGCCTGTTCGAAGTGTACAAAATCCGGGCCAAGTGGAACTTAACCCGGCTCTAGGTGTGTGCATGTTCGAAGTGTACTAAAATCTGGGCCAAGTGGAACTTAACCCGGCTCTAGGTGTGTGCATGTTCGAAGTATACAACATCCGGGCCAAGTGGAACTTAACCTGGCTCTAGGTGTGTGCATGTTCGAAGATCTCATGGAGCTACGTTAGTTTTCTAAAAGAGCATTCGGCCGAGTAACAAGTTACTCCACCGGAGGCTCGGGGACTAATGGTTATTATCTACAACTTGTAAAGTGGAAGCAACGTACCTCCATCATTTGCCCAGCGAGGTTAATTGCCTTTGCCGCTGTGTTCATCTGAGCGGAGAACTCGGCAGGGCCGAACTTTTCCGGGAGATCAGAATCCTAAACTATCTTGGCCTTGTTCCAATTCATAACAAATTCCATCAGGCTCGGAGGGTACCGTTCACCGGTGGGCATATGAGGTGTCACCAAGCCCTTTGCATGCGCTTCTTTCCTCTCCACCAAGGCAAGAGCGGGGCTGGTGTGCAGAACCAACTGCTGGGCATCGGTTGGCTCGGCAGGCACGTCCTTTGCTGCTGGTGTTTTCTTGGGGAGCATTGACACAAGGGTGCGCTGCCCAGACTCGACGGCAGTGGGCTTGGCAGCGTTTGGAGCCTTCTTGCCCTTGGCATGCTGGGTAGAGGAAGCCGTAGCAGCAGTTTTCCCCTTAGAAATTGCCGGGGTAGCTCCTTTCCGAGGTTGAGAAGACTCGGAAGATGTAGAACTAGGCGCTAGTACTCTCGCTGCTGGACTTGGTGCCGGCACTGAAGCTTTTGCTGCCGGAGTTGGTGCAGATGCCGAGGTTGGAGTTGGTGCTGGTCTAGTTGCTGGTCTGGTTGCTAGTACTAGAACTGGTGCTGGAGCCGAAGTAGCCTCAATGGCTGCTGGTTGAGGCGTTGTCGAGGCGGTGGATGCCGTTGCTCCGGCTGGGCCGGTCTCCCCCGCTCCAAGGTTACCCTCCTCTTGCCGAGGTGGAGCTGAACCCGGAGCGGCCGCAGAACCCTCTGGAATAGGGCTCAGCGGGCGTGACTCGCCGTCACGACAGGGAGAAGGGCTACGTCGGAGAGGTGAAGAGATACTAGATCCACTTTGAGGGACCTCCACCGGAGCCCTGCAAAATCAAATAAAGTCAGAAGAAAAATTACGATGAAGTAAGGAAGAACAAGTTACAGAAGAAAAAATGACTTACACATCCGAGGTTTCGGCCTCCTTGGGTTTCCGAGCCCTTCGTGCTGGGGCCTTGCCTGCTGGTTTGGAGGCAGTCTTGTCCCCGGACTTCTTTCGCCTTTTAACGGGCTGGGAAGGTCCGGAGGAAGAACTTGAAGAAGCCCCGCGTTTCTTCTTCGATGCCAGCGGAACAGGTTCGCCCGTAGCGAGAGGGGGGTCCTCATGGATATGACCGTCGGGGTGAGCTGATGGCGGAAAAGCAAAAGAAAGGGGGACAACCTCAAAAGGTTCAATCACCTCAATATCCGAGTCATCTTCATCATCGGGCGAATCTCTAATAGAAGAGGATTTACCCATGGGTCGTTTCGTGGCGTCAGTCATGGGGAGGAACATCTCCTGGTCCGGCTCTTCCTCATCCGGAGTCGCCCGGTCCGGCGCCCACTTAAGGGTCGGATCGGTGCCGTCCTCGAGGGTCTGCTGAAGGAATTGATGAGGAAAAGAACGAACAAAAGAGTCAAAAATGCGACAATAAATGACATGTAATTAGCCCCGCCTAAGTTTGCAACATGAAACTTACCATGGGAGGAAGCCGGTCACGGCAGAAATACTCAATCCCCCATGTCCACTCAGTGGAAAAGTCCTTGTGAGTGGTGAAGAGAGCCTTAACCCGGCGGTAAATCTCCGTGTTGGTCAGCTCGAAGGATGAGGTCCGGTTAGGATCGCGGCCAAAACTCATGTGGCACACCTTGTGGGTACGCTTCTGGAGGGGTGAGATTCGGTTACGCACAAAAGTGATCATGGCATCCTCGTTGCGTAGCCCGAGCTCCTTCAGTTCTGCGAACCTTTTGTTCACTTGGTTGGCCAAGGTTGTGGGCTTCTTGGGGATCTCATCCCACAGATCCGGGTTAGGTGGACCCGGAGTGTAGGGAAGCAACCGGATCAAGTCTTCAGTGCCCGTATTCCGGACATATCAGAAGGTCCGAGCCCACCCTTTGTAGGACTCTAACCCGGTGACCCGGGGAAAGACGAAAAACCTCTGGGGTGAAATGGAGGCCGCTCCGAATTGAGTGAGCCGCTTGTCCTCTGGATCAGCGTGGATGTTGGGAATGACATTGCGACGGAGGCCGAAGAACCGGATCCATAGCTCTTTCGTGGGCCATAGTCCGGCGTAGCCTTCGATCGTAGAAGCAAAGGCAGAGAGAGAGGTGATGGCGTTCGCTGGAAGGTGGTGCGGCTAGAGTTGGTATGTACCGAGCCAGTCCTGGAAAAAATCACTCACAGGCAAGCCGAAGACCCGTTGGAAATGGGACAAGAACACGACGAACTCGCCCGGATTGGGTGAGGGGGCCAGTTCGTTAGAAGGAAGGCGAGCGGTGACGCCGGCGGGGATGCGTCTGGTCCGGTAGAGCCAGCCCAGGTCGTCCTGGCAGACCCAGGAGCCAGCCCATGCACCGCGGTCCGCCGCCGCGGCGTCTTCCTCCATCTCTTGTTCAGCAACGATGAGTTCTTCTTCCATCATCTGGTCCTCGAGGCCCTCGCTGGAGCTAGAGGCGGCGGGGGACAGAGGCTGAGATTGGCGAGGACCCGTAGCGAGAAATCGCGTCACGGAGGTGCGACGGAGAAGCGCGGCGGCGACGCTGCTATTTGGCAGTGCTGGTGGCGGCGCGGTCACGAGGAAGACGGAGAAGAATAGCAACGGGCAGAAGGGTGCGGAAGGGGAAAGATCCTAAGGGACGCACCCCTCCGCTATTTAACCACTCCCACCGGGGGTGAGTGGGATCGCGTCCTGTGGACCGGCCACACGCAGTGGCCGTGTATCACCCGTCCGGACCAATCAGTGGGGAGCCACATGGAGTACCACAGGGCAGAGAGAATCCAGTGACGCGATGCGCTGATGCGGTAAACGAGGAGGCAGGCATGACACGACCCGCGCACAGTGATAACTGACAATTACTGCGGCGGTTACTGTGCAGGCCCTTAAAATAAGACGACATAATGATTACCCTTCACATGGGTTAGCGTACGAGAGAAGGAAGCAAGACCCGGATGGAACTATGGTAACCCGGGCGGCAAGTGAAAACTTGAGATGTGCGAAGGGAACGTAAATCCATATAATCCGAGGTAAAGAGGTAACTCGGTAATAGCGACCGGGGCACGAGATTGAACCTGATGTGGCCTCAACGGCCAAGGTAGCTAAGACCGCACCAGTTTCGGGGACTAATGTTGGGGGGATACCCCCGGGTAGGGTCACGCCGGGGTATAGAGGCCGAGTTTGCCGAGGTTCGGCAAGGCCAAAGCGAATGCTGGCCAGGTCACCTCAAGGCGGGCCAAATCACGGAGTAACCCGGACCAGGGGCGTTCGGCTAACTAAGTCTCAACCGACTTAAGTAGTAAGTCGGAAGTGCTTGTTTTACTTGTATGCAGGAACAGGTGTGGCCGGATCAACTAGGATCCGGGTCATGATTGGCTTCTAGGAGAAGGAAGGAATCTTGCTAGTCAAAAAGAGGGTCCGGTACGCACTGCATGAGCGAAGCAGACAAGAGCGGGACCACCGGGTCATGGCCGACAGGGGTGACGAAGCTCATGTCGGCTGACGCGGGCGCCACAGAGGCTCACGTAGCTAAAGCAAGCATGACGCAGGGGAAAAAGCACCCCGGTCGGCTTACCCCTTTGGGAGGAGGCATATTCTTAGAAATATGCCTCCACGAATGCCCTAGGAAGGAACCGAGCCTCCTCTATAAAAGGGGGGCTAGGGCTTCTGTAGAAGGGGTTGGTCTCTCTACTATTCGGTTTTGGGCTAGGGTTTCAGGTGTGATCTGTGGGTGAGAGTAAGAGAGCTCCTTCTTCCTCCTCTCGCCAATACAGCTCTAGCAGCACTTGTAACCTTGGAAGGAAATCAATGTAAACTACTGTGTGGGGAATCACTTCACTATCCCTCCCTGGATTCCCCTAGCGTGTATTAGTCCCCACCTTTAGCCTATCCATTGCGTCTGCCGTGACACCACCACGACACTCTTGTTAATAGGTTAGTCCAAGAAATCATATGAAAGGAACTCCAAAGTTGGAACAAAACACAAGAAAGTGGATAAAACCAAGCATGAAATATCAAAAATTATAGATACATTTGCAATGTATCATAGGCCAAGAAATAAAATTATTTCATAAGTATCTTGGTATGATTGAAACCTAGTGTGAGAAAATAGCATCTAGTTATCAAATTTTTCTTCGTGAAGACGAAGATATTCCTGTTTCTGCTAATGTTGTCACAATAAGGGGTGTAGTTGATACAGGACCCCTAGGACCACCAGAATATGATGCTAAAAAAGAGCATAAGGAAAAAGCCTTGCTCGAAGCAAGCCAAGAAGATGATACATTGGTGGATCCTCAAGATGAAACTGAGACGCAAGACCAACCCAAGGAGGACCAAAATGATGCACAGGATGATCATTATGACTCAGATGCAGAGATGGTTGATCTAAGAGAAAATAAAGAAATAAGCAAGGAAGATGAAGTTGCTGTAGTAGAAAAGAAGAAAAGCAATAAGAAACAACAAAAGAAAGCAACCAAAGAGCCTGACCTCCCCAAAAGGTAAAAGACAAGAGTAAGTCAGGTGAGAAAAAGCTTCCTTATCCAGATCAAAAAAAGAAAGCACCGGATGAGGTAATTTATAATTATTTTACAAAGGAACTTAGTGACCTTCGTCTGGAAATTCCATTTGCGGATGCAATCAAAGTCCCTACTTATGGTAAATTCCTTCATGATATTCTTAGTAGAAAGAAAGAAATAACTAAAAGAGTTGCCATGGTAACTAGCTATCCTTCTAATGGGAAACTATTGCCTAAGTCTAGCGATCCCGGAATACCAACTATTTCATGCTGAATAGGTAAAATGGATATTCACAATGCCTTATGTGATCTAGGAGCAGGAGTTAGTGTAATGCCATACTCCCTCTATAAAAGGATATGATTAGGGGAGTACTCTCCTACTACTATGACTTTACAGATGGCTGACAAGTCCACTAAACAACCCGTTGGTATGATTGAGGATGTCTTACTTAGGATAGATGAACATGTTATTCCCACTGATTTTATTATTCTTGAAATGCCAGAAGATGAAAGATTATATATAATACTTGGAAGATCCTTCCTCAGTACTACATGTGCATCAGTAGATTGTGCAGAAGGGAAGATACTCTTTAATGTTTATGATGCTGAAATCATCCGATATTTTCCAAAGAAGCTTGAAGCAGGAGAAAGATATGTTCCACTGGCAAAACGAGTTCATGTGGTAAGTGCCATTGATAAGGGGCAACCAAAGGTAAGAATTCGAGAAGAGAGAAGAGGTTGAGTTATTCAACCATTCTTAATAAATGCTTAATGGGAGTCAACCCATTTTCGTCAATTTAGTAGAATATAGGATAATAAGTTCATCGCATTCCTACCACTTTTTCACAGACATTCTTGCAGAAGTGCGCCCGTGAAGATGCAGCTGTCAAAAAGTAGTAGAAACGTCGGATTGAATAAGTAGATAATAATAAGAATAAAAGTTTGAGTTTCTATTTACTAAAGCTAAAAAATTTCTTTTAATATACTAATGTTGGTCAACAGTTTTTACTATCATTTTTCTATTAAAAACTATGTATTTCGCTAAGTTATGGGATCTGAAGGTATCCTCGAAGAAATGGAAGATGTTTACTGATGGTTTAACGACCAACTATACGGCGGGAATAAAAAATTCCGGCCGTATAGCCCTAGTCGTATAGTTATCTTTGCCATCAACAAATTTTCTTCGAAGGAACAGAGAGTTTAACAACCAACTATACGGTAGGAATAAAAATTCTGGCCGTATAGCTCCAGTCGTATAGATATCGATGCCTACATACAAAAGTTTCTAAAAGGTACTAAGAGTTTAACGTCCAACTATACAGCGGGAATAAAAATTCCGGCCGTATAGCTCTGGTCGTATAGATATCAATGCCTTCGTAGAATTTCATCCCAAAGGTACCGAGAGTTTAATGACCAACTATACGGAGGGAACAAAAATTCCGGCCGTATAGTTCCGGTCGTATAGATATCGATGCTAGTTTTAGAAATTTATCTCGAGAGACTGACGTTTAATGACCAACTATATGGCGGGATCATTTTGATCCGGCCGTATAGTTGTGCCCGTATAGCTATTTTTTGTATAAACAAACCCTAGTTGGCGGCACCGTCGCAACTATATGGGCAGAGAAACATCACCCGCCCGTATAGTTCCGGTCATATAGGTCGGCGCGACCACTTAATCGCACCGGGGCGGCTAGGTCTTCCTCCTCTCCTCATTATTTCTTTCATATTCTCTCTCCAAACGTCTCAAAATCCACCTAGACCTCTTGATTCTTCGCGGATTTCATTCGTTTGAGTGGGGGAATCAACAGATCGGTATGTTTCTCTCCCTATCCATGCTTTATTTTACCATTTACATGTTGAAACTCTCACATTGATCTAGTGGATGGACTCAAGATTATTTTGTTTTCCCTATTAATTCCTCACTTTAGGATTGAAATTTTCCACGTAGAATCGTTCATATATCATACAGAAACTATCTGCTAAGGTTTTATGGTGAAATTTTTCAGTACATCAAGATGCACAAAATCGGTAACTTCTTTCGTTCGAGCAAGTGCCAACGGGGTGAGGGCTCAAGCTCGGGGTCCTGAGCTCTGCACAACTCCAAGTTGGACATTGTCTCATCGAGGAGGGTGCTACCCACACGTTGGGTTGACCACAACTTTCTCACCACGGCAGGGTTGAAGGAGGACTTCGACCTCATGTGTAGAAGGTCGGGGTTGGTGGTGGTTAGCTTTGCAAGCCACGACACCTACGCTGAACTCACCCACGAGTTCCTTTCCTCCTTCTATGAGGACCACAAGGAGAAAGGTAACATGTGCACGATCAGCTTCACCATGAACCGATAGCACTATGAAATAAATTTCGAACAATTTTGCAATGCTTTTAGCCTTCCTCATACTGGGGAGCCCAATGCTACTAACCTCTATAGCGTTACAAGTGGAGAGACTTGGGAGGTTATTTTTGTTAATGGTGGCAGGCACTTTTATCAGAAGAAGATGTCCACTATTCAGAACCCAACCATTCGCTACTATGCTCTGTTCCTCGCCAACACACTACTGGGGAGAGGTGACACAGGCTCCATGGCCAATGTGGACATGGCTATGATCACCAAGGCCCTCTTCCCTACTTCACCGTACATCCCTAATCCTGCAGCTCTACTCATACAACACTTCCTCCACCAAAGCAACAAGGCCAAAGGTGATATTCGCATTGGTGGATTAGTAACCCACCTTGCCTATGCATTGAACATTGTACTACCTGTCATGGAACCTGTTGATGGCTCCAAACTTATGGACGTCAAATATTTGACTAGTTTTGGCTTACTTGGTGATTACCATGCTAACCAGAGGCTCCGAGCATATTAATTTGGTTATCTAGGTGATGCACAGGGTAAGAAGGTTCAGTTGCCCTGCCCACAAGCCTTCTCAATCGTGGATAAGAACACTTGGATCCGTACCAAGGACCAAGTGACGACGATCTTGGCCAAGCACCAGCCCGAGGAGGAGGAAGATGAAGGGCAGCAGGATGATGAGAAGAAGGAGCAGGAGTAGGAGGAAGAGCAGGGACACAACCTTGCTTGGGAGGGACAACAGCAGCAGCAAAGTGGAGCTTGGGGCACGTGGCCCAACCAGCCACAATAGGGGTACAACTACGTCCCCTACCAGGAGTTCCAGCAGCTCAACCAACGTGTTGGGGAGATCGACCACACTCTTCAGGATGTGAATGAAGATATGAACACTTTGACTCACAAGTTCAGTCACTTCATGACCCACTTCCCCGACTTCTACCAGCAGTATCCGCACCAGCTGCCAAATGACGGCAACAACTGAGCTTGGCAATTGCCTAAGCTTGGCAGAGATTTGAAAAACTCCAAACTTTGCATTCATATTTTTATTTTCTTGTTTTGATTTATTTTATTACTTCAAATTTGCATGTTTACTTTCAGCTTTGCATGTCTAAACCAAAAATATAAAAAATTAGTTGTAATTTCATTTGCAAGTTTGTTTATTTGTTTCTCTCGGAGATTGCTTAATTTGAGGTGACTTCGCAATAGGAAAGCATAGAGGGGGTTTTGACTCAAATACAAGAATGAAGCAAGTTAGAAGAGGTATCACTTTCCTTTCATCATCCTCTCTGCAACCTTAAATTGATCCTACAAATATTTACTCGCTTGCATTGAGGACACTCCCCACTTAGCTTGTTATCCCATAAATTCTATTCCTTTGCTAGCGTCTCCTTTTTAGCCTCGAAATAATGAGCAAAGAACTTGGTTTAAAATACTTCCTACATTTTTACAACAAGAAAAAGCATCTGAAAGATGACTTTAGTCCAAATTTAGCCCGAAGTATTTAATTTTGGAACCACTCCATCCCATTTGAGCTTAATAAAAATAGACTTGATAGTACCTTTTATTGAAATTGTTTGATGAAATGGATGCTTCGAAGTAGTAGAAATTATGCCACTACTTTTTCTAATAATTACCATAAGATATTGCTTTACGCGTGTCATCCGTTATTATTATGGTTCCCAATGATAATACAAAGACGATTTCCCTTTATTTAATTGTATTGATGATCTGTTCTTCTCTCATGTGTGAGTAATTCCCTTGGGCATGGGAGATGTAGAGGATTGGTGAGATGTGATGTGCCTTCATATATTTTCTGTTAGTTTGTGATTGATTCTAATTACTATGTTATGTGTGCTTGACTATCTATGGGATGCCTAATTCTTGTTGTCCAATGAAGGGCCCAGAGAACATGATACTTTGTTCTACATAGATAAAATCTTGTACGCTAGTAGACCAGCGACCCTCGGGTGACACGGGGATATCAATGGAAAGCTCGTTGACTCGAGGATAACGAGTAACCACTATGCTTATTGCATTATTCCGATCCAAGGAGCTTAATCCCTAAGCAACCTGAAGGGTCTTAATCATCTAGTGTCTGACCATGGTTTTGCTAGCAGGCTATTAGGATTATTGAAGTTGGGATGAAATCTACCAAGAGGAGTTCCAGCTAATTATGGGTTGCTTGCCTCCACATATATCTATAAGATTATAATTGTTACATTTACGACTCATCCACCTGGCATAATCACTATAAACAATGAACTGAATCTTCCCGCGCCTTCTTTCGCCATCTGCAAGAAACAAAAAACAAACAAAGTCGTTCTTTACTTTTATGCTTTATATTTCTGAAGTTTACATTTTAGTTTTATTTAAATCTTTTGCATTTAATCAAAACCCCATTCTTATTTTAACACTTCCAGTCAATTCACTTGAAGACCCGTGACAACTTCAGGTGTGATAGAGAGTTCACCAATAAACACTTACCTTTGGGCTCCCTATGGGATCGATATCTGAACTTCGAAACTAGCTACAAATGATCTATGCTCTTGCAGACATCAATAGTTAAAAGCATTTTAGTCTTTCGCTTACTGCTCCTTGTGGGGTCGATATATTTATTTCGAAACTAGCTACAAATGATGTATGCACTTGCAGTCATCAAGCTAGTTTTTGGCGCCGTTGCCGGGGAGCTTAGCGTTATAAGCCACTTTACTTTTTGCCATTTACTTTCATTGTACTAATTTTTACTTGAGTTGCAGGTCCGCAGCTATGGACAACAGTCAACATTTAAACCAGCTTGAGGCAGTAAGGAAAATGGGTTCGCCCATGGACGCTTTTATAGCTATCAATAAAATCATAAATCCAGATGGAATCGAGATCCACCCTTTATTATTTGAACTATTGCACTCTAAGAAATTTGCAGGAACCAATGAAGAAAGTCCATATGGACACTTAAAATTCTTTGAAGACATTCTCAGTTCCTTTATTTTCGATGACTGTAATCTTGACATTGTTAAAACCCAGTTGTTTCGACAAAATCTCTCTAATAATGTTTGTGACTAGTATAGATCTTTATGTGCAGAAGCATCGAGGCCTTGGGAGGAATTGACAACCAAATTCCTATCAAAATATTATTTAGAAAGCAAAGCTCACAGGATGAGAGGTATTCTTATCAGTTTGAAAAATAATCCTGGTGAGGGCTTATATGAAGGATATCTAAGGTACAAAAGCAACCTAGATAATTGCCCTCATCGTCGTTTGCCTGATTGGTTAATCACCCATATTTTTATGGAGGGCTAAACATTGAAAATAGGATGAATCTAGACACTGCTTCTAACGGCAGTTTTCTATCTTATACCTATGATGAAGCTTGGAATCTAATAATAAAAATGAGAGAAGCAACGGAGAATCTTAAAAATAAGGAAAACATGACAAATAGTTTTTTTGAATATGCTTGCATTAACAATTTCCTTGCAGATGAAAGGACAGATACAATGATTAAAACCCTCGGTATTGATTCTTACTCAGTAAAGAAAATTATTGAGAATTATGCAGGGCATTTGAAGGTACCTACAGAATGGGAACCCTATAAACCCCTCAAAGAAAAGAAGCGTGCAAGAGCACTAATGGAAGAGTTCTCCTCGATACCTATTCAAGGGATCTTCGAAAGAAGACAAAAAGAGGAAGAACAAATAAAATAGAGATCAAAGAAACAAGAAAGGAATTCCGAAGCTACAAATATAAATAATGTTATATTCAAGGATCTTATGGAAGCACGAATAGTGGATGATGAAGTGGTTATGCTAGACCTTGAAACCTCAGAATTCATCAAAGGTAAGGTTCGTAACGAAACTTCTAAACCGATGACCCCTATATATTGTGGAGAAACTTTATTATATGGAATTTGTGATCCAGTTTCCACTATAAATATTATGCCTTCATCACTTTATGAGGAACTCCATTACAATTTAAATAATCCAGGTGTGGAACCGGTAGACACTACTATTAAATTATCTAATAGAACAAATATAAAATCAGAAGGAGTAATCAGAAATATCTATGTCTTTATTGGGTCACTCATGTACCCCCTTGATTTTCATATTGCTGATATGCCTCGAGATTTTTTTTGCCCTATTATTTTAGGCAGGCCTTTTATTTCCATCACCAAAGCTCGAGTTGATAATAAGAAAGAGACTATTTCACTAATGTTTGGAGAAGAGGAAATGGCATTCCACTTCACCAAACTAAAAAAGAGGTCATATGAAGTGGGGGATATCAAGGAAGAGAAAACTATTGCCAAACTAGCGACGATACATTTTAGTACTCCACAAGATGAATTAGAGAGGAGGCTAATTAATTGGGAGGAAGCACCAGATGATGAGGAGAAGGAAGACATGGATGATTACCTTGACTCAATTCCAGAAGCACAAAATCCACATGACTATGAAGAACTGGTAAGAAAAGGAGATGAAGAGCCTCCACCAATTTAATTGAAACAACTTCCAGTCGGTATGAGGTACGAGTTTTTAGATAATGAAAATAAATGTCCAGTTATTATTAGTAAGAATCTATCGGAAAATGAAACGAATAAACTCATTTCAATTTTGGTTAACCATCGTGAAGCCTTTGGATATACACTGAGTGATATTAAAGGAATAGATCCATCTATCGTAACACATAAGATTACCATGCTTGATGATGTTGAACCTGTATTAGATACACAAAGAAGGATTAATCCTAAAATGAAGGAAGTAGTAAGAAAAGAGGTTATACGCTTACTAGATGCTGGAATAATATATCCTATTTATGACAGTAAGTGCGTTAGCCCAGCTCATTGCATACCAAGAAAAGGTGGTCTTGATGCTGCTATGAATGAGGATAGTGAGCTAGTTCATGTAAGGCTCCTCATAGGATACCGTATGTGCATTGATTTTAGGAAGCTAAACCGTGAGGCACAGAAAAATCATAGACCTATACCATTCCTGGATAAAATTTTAGAAAGACTTAGCAATAACTCTTATTTTTGTTTTCTTGATGGTTATTCTAGACTTGATGGTTTTCTTCTCAAATTGCCGTACAACCAGAAGATCAAGAGAAAACAACTTTCACTTGTCCTTATGGTACATATGTTTATATATTAATTCTGTTTGGCTTATGTAACACAATAGCAACTTTTCAAGAATGTGCTCTAAAGATTTTTGATGATTTTGTTAAGAAGACTATGGAAGTTCTAACAAATGATTTTGTTGTATGTGGAACAACTTTTGATAATTGCCTGTACAATCTTACCAAAGTCTTGCAGAGATGTAGATAATCAAACTTGGTTTTGAATTGGGAACAATGCCATTTCGAAAGAGAAGGTAACATATTGGGGCATAAAGTTTTGGAGAAGCGAATAGAAATAGATAAAACTATTGTAAATGCAATAGAAAATCTTCCAATGCCTCAGGATATTAAAAACCTAAAAATGTTTCTGGGACATGCAGGTTTTTATAAGCGATTTATAATTTTTTTTGCTAAAATATCTATGCCCCTCACCAATCTTCTTGATAAACAAACTCCATTCTACTTAGATCATGACTGCATTGCAACTTTTGAGAACCTTAAGAATAAATTAGTTTCAGCACCTATCATGCAATCTCCAAAATGGGATGAACCTTTCGAAATCATGTGTGATGCTAGTGACTATGCTCTAGGGGCTGTGTTGGGACAACAAGATGGAAAGAATTTGAATGCTATTATTTTTATGCTAGTAGACCACTTAATAAGATTCAAAAACATTATGCTACTACAGAAAAAGAGTTCCTAGCTATAATTTTTGCTTGCGGCAAATTTAGATCTTACATCATTAATTCTAAAGTAATAATTCATACGGATCACCAAGCTTTGCGTCACCTCCTTGTGAAAAAAGATGCTAAGCCCAGGCAGATTAGGTGGGTTTTATTACTACAAGAATACGATTTGCAAATAGTAGATAGGAGGGGTAAAGATAATCTTGTAGCAGATCATCTCTCTAATATGGAGGGAATAATTAATAACCCCGTACCTATTAATGAATCATTTCCAGGAGAATATTTACCAAACACTAAAATTGCTAACCCCTAGTATGCGGCTTACACTAATTATCTAGCAACAAAATTTATACCTCCTAGTATGTCAAGAAATCAAAGGATGAAATTCTTTAATAATCTGAAATATTACTTTTGGGATGATCCATATCTATATCGCCGTGGACCTGATGGAATGATTCGGAAGTGTGTTCCTAATCATGAAATGAATGCAATATTGAAATCTTGTCATGACAGTCCGTACGGAGGGCATCATGCATGTAAGAGAACTACTGCAAAGGTACTTCAATCTGGATTCTATTGGCCTACCTTACTCAAGGATGCACAAAGGTATGTGGAATACTGCGATGCTTAACAAAGAAGAGGTAATATAGGTAGGAGACAAGAAATGGCAATGAATTATAGTCTCATAATTCAATCCTTTGATGTATGGGGAATGGATTACATGGGACCATTTATAGACTCGAATGGTTATACTCATATTCTTTTTATTGTTAACTATGTTACTAAATGGGTTGAAGCTATTCCAAAAAATCATGCAGATGCAGCTACCTCAGTGAAGATGATCAAGGATGTCATATTCCCTAAGTTTGGAGTTCCTAGATTTTTGATTACCGACGGTGGTTCTCATTTTATGAAAGGAACTTTCAAGAAAATCCTCAACAAGTATGGAGTAACTCACCACGTTGCTTCACCATATCATCCCCAAACAAGTGGTCAAGTGGAACTCTCTAATAGAGAATTAAATACCATACTCAAGAAGACGGTGCACAAATCAAGAAAAGATTGGTCATACAAGTTAAATGACACTCTATGGGCATACCGTACTGCGTTTAAAAATCCAATGAGTATGACACCTTATAAGATGGTGTACGGTAAGGCATGCCATTTACCTTTATAATTGGAACACAAAGCTTTTTGGGCAATCAAGAACCTACCTTATGATCTTAAAGCTATAGGGGATAAGCGTTTATTAGATATTCATGCTTTAGATGAGTTTAGAAGTGAAGCCTATGAGAATGCTAGGTTGTTTAAGGAAAAAGTGAAAAGATGGCATGATAGAGAAATAGAGAATAAGACTTCTAAAAGTGGAGATAAGGTGTTGCTCTATAATTATTGTCTTAAGTTGTTTCCAAGAAATCTTAGATCAAAGTGGGAAGGCCCATATATAGTTGAAGAAGCTTATTCATCGGGAGCAGTGAAGCTCCAAGGAAAAACACCCTCTCTTGCATGGGTGGTAAATGGACAATGCTTGAAGAATTATCGAGTAAAAGAAGATATAAGTGTAGTCACCATAGAAGTAATCACCCCAGAAGAAGTGATTAAGCTAAGGTATAAAAGGAATGGCAACTGCAAAAAGAACAGACTCGAGACATAATGAGCAATACTACGGTCAAGATATTGACCATAAAAGAGCGCTTAATTGGAGGCAACCCATGCAAAATTAAGGGTTGAGTAAGTTTTAAGATTTCAGTTAAATTTTTATTAGAATATTGTGTTAAAATAAGAAACATTTGATGCTCTAGCAAATAAGAAGGAAGGTTGATAAAGCCAAAATTGGTCAAAAATCTAAGCTGACATTTTTTGTCAAAACTTGATAGTTCGCTAAGTTTCAGATTAATAAAAATTCCTTGGAGAAGCAGAATTTTTTTGGTGGAAACAGAAGGTTTAATGACTAACTATACGGCGGGAATAAAAATTCTGGGCGTATAGTTGCGGTCGTATAGTTGTTGTGACATCACCCCTGCATCCACAAAAGGTACTGAGAGTTTAACCACCAACTATACGGACTAAATTAAAATTTCCGCCCGTATAGCTTGGTGTATAGATATCAATGCCTTTGACAAAATAATTTCCGGAGTACTGAGAGTTTAACGACCAACTATACGGCCGTAATTAAAAATTCTTCCCATATAGTTATGATCATATAGTTATCAAGCCATCTCCAAAAAATTTATTCGAAATCCAGATAGTTGAACGACCAACTATATGGCAGGAATAAAAATTTCCACCCATATAGTTCCGGCTGTATAGTTAATTCCACCATAGATTTAATCTATAGTCAATTCATAACTATACGGCGGGGAGCTATATGGGTTGCACCCATATAGTTGCTCGTTACGAAAGGTGGCTAGGGTTTTTGACCTCCCCTTTTAAAGCTGATCGCATCTAACCTTTTTCATTAAGTTTTCACAGAGTCACAACCTCCAACCTCGAAAAATCCTCACCATCCCTATACAAGCCCCTCTAACAACATCCATGAAGCGAAGCCATGCAGCCATTCCATGTCAACAGGACCCGGAAGAAGAAAGAAGAGAAGCCTCTGAAGAGGATCAAAGAAGCAGAACCTAAAGGATCGTCATCATCATCTAGCCAGGAGATCAAGCCTCTCCCAAATCGGGAGGACATGTTCCCGCAAAGAATGGAGATGATGAGGCAAGCTGAGCAGGGAAGGAACAAGGATGAGTATCTCCCTAATCCTTATCATTACAACATCGGATCCTATTATAAACCTCCTCTTGGTCCATCACCCTTAAACCTAAGAAGGTGCGGCAAGATGAGATTCATGATAAGATCTATGAGTTAGAAAAGGCTTAGAAGGCATGTGTTGAAACAATTGGAGAAGGGATTGACTCCTACTGGATGATGAGCAAAGATCTTGAGAAAAAGGTCGATGACATCGATGGTAGAGTTGGTTTCTTAATTAAAACTGTCTTTGAGTTGACAGATGAGAAGAAATTCCTCAAGAAGAAATTTTTGAAGCTCCAATACAACATGGCCGAGCTCAGCATCTGCTTTGCAAGCATAGTCAAAGATGGAAACGTAAGAGAAGAGGGCAATGCTCTTTCTACCCAAGAGGAGGAATAGGTACCAACAAGGAGTTATTTGATCCTACCTGGCTTGATTCCAAGCTTGGGGAGATCTCTAAATACCTTGTAATTTATCTTATAAGTTTTATATCACTATTTAGTTTTGCATTAGCTCAAACTAGAAATAAAGTTTGCATCATTAGAATTCCCAGGAATAGTCGATCCCTTTTGTGAAATTATGAGTTTATTATTATATATGGAGAAATATTGAGTTTGTGTTTTCTTTATTGATATATGAATGGCTTGAGTATAATTTTACTTGCACTTAATGATAGTAATAGGAGTCTTCCACACCATTGGTATTAATGGAACACCTAAAGATAATTTGGTCAATATGATGTAAGTCTATGGTTTGATTTACAAAGAAAAATTATCTATACAGTTAAGTTGAAAAAGAAACCTTGAACAAAGAAAAATGAAAGTGATATCAAAATAGAGTGAGAACAAGTCGAGGTCGAATATTGAAGTCATAAGAATGCTTCATATACAATTGGATTTTGATAATTGAGATCGTTAAACTTTTAATTCCTACATGAAGTGGAATGTATGGCTAGCTCCTTTGCACATCACTTAAACAAAAGTGTGAGCATATATACAAAAGAAAAGAAAAGGAAGAAGAAAAAGGGTGAGTGTGCACAGAGCAGTAGGCATATACCACTGCATTGTAGTATGACAAAGAGACACTTTTGAGATTTTGAAACCAAGTGAATACATAGATCCTAAAACACTTGGGACTACCTCGCTAACTCATTCGGTTGAACCAGATACTTTTACATTATGTTGAGATTCATATTTTATGAACTGTTGATCACTAAGGTGTGGAAGCCTGCTAATACTATTCATATGGTTCAGGTAAGGTACTATTCATGAACAAATTCCTATGTATCATATATGATAAACACATGCTACAACTGCCTGATTTATTTTATCGACTCAGCTTCATCAATTTGAGGATCACATCCATTAAGCTAAAACTTGCTTGGGACGAGCAAGAGTCTAAGCTTGGGGAAGTTGATGAGTGCATATTTCATCATGTTTTACATTATTATTGTGCATTGTAGATGTAGGATCATGGTATTTTACGGCGCTCGCGCGCACATTTTATGTGTGTTTTCACCAGGATCAGGACAGATGATAGATCCAATGGATACAATTCTGGGAGCAATTGTACTGAGGAGAAAAGGAGTAAAAAACAACGTAAATCGCTTATTTGGAAAATATTAATAATACTAGAAGAAAACCAGAAGCGAACAAAGGAGGCAGAGGGTTCAAAAACCAACTATACGACCGGAGCAAATTTTTTGGCTGTATAGTTGGCACCGCCTCCACCTCCTCAAATAGTTTCACCCCGTGGAACTGGTTCAGGGAGACGACATATAGAACACCCAGAAATCGCCGAAACCTCACCTCTAGAAGGCATCTGGAGGGGGGACTGATGGCTCAAGATATGTAGAGCTCGTTGGGAACCTCAAGAGGAAGTTATGATGAGCACAACAGCAAGTTTCCCTCAGTTATGAAACCAAGGTTATCGAACCACTAGGAGTGAGGAAATAACTCCAAGGTGTTTCTAGCAACTTGAAATCCTGCACACACAACCACAGAACTTTGCCCCAACTTATAGTGAGGTTGTCAATCTCACTGGTTTTTCTGAAAACAAAGGATTAAACATATAGTGTGGAAGATAGTAATTGCTTGCAAAAAGTAAATAGTAAACGGTAAACAGTAGATGGTATATTAATGGTAAAGGAATGGACTAGGGTCAATAGCATGTTGGGTGTTTCTCCTTAAGATAAATAGCATGTTGGGTGAACAAATTATAGCGGGGAAATTGACAGATTGAGAAAGCATAACAATGCATATACTAGACATCTTGACTCCCATGAGATTTGATTGGGCATTACAACATAATACATAGACCGTAATCCAACTGCATCTATGACTAATAATCCACCTTCAGGTTATCATCCGAACCCCTTCCAGGATTAAGTTGCAAGTAACAGATAATTTCATTAAGCAAAGTGTGTAAAGTAAACAATACAGTTGCCCCATGGACAAAGGATTGTTGTTTTCTCCCTAGTTGCAACAGCACATCTAAATTCTTAGAGATTTCTGTCACTTCCCCAGATTACTAGAGGCATGACACTTCAGGGTATCGAGCATAAATACTCCCTCTTGGAGTTACAAGCATCTACTTGGCCAAGATAGCTACTAGCAACGTAGAGCATGCAAGATCACAAATAACATAGACATGATAGAATTAATAATCAATCTGACATAGTATCTCAATATCCATTGGATCCCCGCAAACACAACATATAGAATTACAAATAGATGAACTTGATCATGAACGGAGCTCACAACATCTAAACATGATAGCACAAAGGAGGAGAACCAACCATCTAGCTACTGTATGGACCCATAGTCCAAGGACGAACTACTCACACATCACTCCGGAGGCTGGCATGGTGATGAAGAAGGCCTCCGGGATGATCTCTCCCCTCCAGCAAGGTGCCGGGAAGAGCTTCCGATCCCCCCGATCTAGGAATGTATATGGCGGCATCTTTCGACTCTCTCGTGGATTTTTGATCGGGTACTTTTATAGGCAAAGGGGCAACATCGTGGGTGCCCGAGGGGTCCACACCATAGGGTAGCGCACCCTAGGGGTGGCCACGCCAGCCCTAGGTGTGGTCACCTCGTGGCCCCACTTCGGCTGCCCTTCGGACTCCGTGTTCCTTCTAAAATATTGACTTTGGCTTTTGTCCCGTCCAATTCCAAGAATATTTCCTTACTAGCTTTTCTGAAACCAAAAACAACAGAAAACAGGCAACTGGCACTGCGGCATCATGTTAATAGGTTAGTTCTAGAAAATGTAAAAAAATACCTCAAAGTGTAAACAAAACATAAAAAAGTTGAAATAAAACAAGCATGGAGCATCAAAAATTATAGATACATTTGTGACGTATCAGGAACTCATTCGTCGGGGATCCATCTTCAACCTGCGCAGATCCGGGCCCTAATGCATCAATCTTCATCATCCACCGCTACATCACCACCATCTCCATCCATCCCATCTACATCTTGTCTAGATCTTGTTGTAATTCCCGTACTCGGTGTGGATTTATACAAGTACTATTCATCTATGATTGTTCCCACTACCATTGCTATGATGTTGATTGCCTCAATGTCTGAGTAGATCTCTAGTTCTTGGGGAGATGGAGAAACCCTAGTATATGATTGAGATGGAATAGAGATTATTATGTTATACATCATTATGTGTATGTGTTAATTGTCTTCATCTTGATGTTGGGAGTTGTGCACCTCCTTAATATTTGCCTCCTATGGGGATTACTTGTTAGTAGACGGAGGGATGATAGCACTTACTATGACTATTAAGCTGTTGTCATTCCTTACGTGCTAACTTGGGAAATCAAGGATAACTCATTAAGCCATGCCCATGTCGCGGGAGAAATCCCTTAATAGAGGGATAATACGATTGATGTCATTTATTCGTCAGCTGTGGTTATGAAGGATGATGAGAGCAGCGGTTGCTTCCTATTTGTCCACATATGGAGCTCCTCCCACATACATACATGTTATGAGAATAATTGTTATAATAATCTTGATTGCTTAGTCTAAATTGCTAGCGATCTATCCACCACTCCCCGAGAACGCCTTTTTCCCTATTGTAGTTCCAAAGTTCTATTACACACACGATTCTTATTTTTAGTATTAAGTTTTTTCTTTACTTTAAATTACATTATTCAACCAAATACCAAAAAACAACTTTACTTTTCTTTCATCTTAAAGTTATTTCTTAAGTACTTTGTTTAGTTATAGTTAAAAGAATTTTAGTCTTTCACCTATTACTCCCTGTGGGATCAATATCTTTCTTTTGAAACTAGCTACAAACAATCTGTGCACTTGCAGTCATTGGAACGCTACAAATTTATCGGGCACATATCCATGTTTACATAGCGGATGACTGTCTTCCTTAGCTACCATGATAGTCGGAGTCGTACAACGTCTTGTTGGCCTAACACATCATACGTGCATGAGTAAATAGAGTAGATCTAGCTCAAAATAGATAATTGGCCACAAATGATAGATATGAGGCGACTCACATCAAAATCAACGTCCCTGTCATCACGACACGCTTCCTCACCATCTCCCCTTGAATCCATGGCGAGAGGGGGGTGGGGGACTGGGGTGGCTGCGGGAGAGATGGCTGGCGGCGCCATCGTCTTGCGGATGCGGCAGGATGGAGAGAAGTGGGTAAAGTGGCTTCGAGGGGAAGTAAGATAAGTATGGGGAGGAAGAGAAGTAAATGGGACGTGACACTGACATATGGCCCACGGAAGTCATGACACTGGTTTGTGAAAAGAACACACATTCACTGATTCTAGTTGTGGTTCATGAAAAGAAGACACATGCAATGACACTAGAGGATTCATATGTGGTTTGTGAAAAGAACACACATTCAATGACACTGGTGGATCCATATGTGGTCTATGAAAAGAACACACATGCAATGACACTGGTGGATCCATATGTGGTTTGTGAAAAGAACACACATTCAATGACAATGCTGGATCCATATATGGTTTATGAAAAGAACACACATACTCATGTGGTTTATGAAAAGAATATACATGCAATGACTTTGGTGGATCCATATGTGGTTTGTGAAAAGAACACACATGCAATGACTTTAGTGGATCCTTATGTGGTTTGTGTAAAGAACAAACATGCAATGAATCCACATGTGGTTAATGAAAAGAACACACATGCAATGAAACTAGGGGATCCATATGTGGTTTGTGAGAAGAACACACATGCAATTTCACTAGTGGATACATATGTGGTTTGTGAAAAGAACACACATCCAATGACTCTAGTTGTGGTTTATGAAAAGAACACACATCCAATGACTCTATCTGTGGTTTTTTAAAAGAACACACATGCAATGACACTCGTGGATCCATGTGGTTAAAAGAACACACTTGCAATGACACTAGTGGATCCATGTGGTTTCTCAAAAGAACAGACATGCAATGACACTCGTGGATCCATATGTGGTCTATGAAAATAACACACATGCAATGACACTAGGGGATCCATATGGGGCTCTCATCCATATGTGGTCTATGAAAAGAATACACATGCAATGACACTGGTGGATCCATATGTGGTTTGTGAAAAGAACACACATTCACTGATTCTAGTTGTCGTACATGAAAAGAACACACATGCAATGACACTAGCGGATCCATATGTGGCTTGTCAAAGAACACATTTAATGACACTGTGGATCCATATGTGGTCTATGAAAAGTACACACATGCAATGACACTGGTGGATCCATATGTGGTTTGTGAAAAGAACACACATTCAGTGACAATGGTGGATCCATATGTGGTTGGTGAAAAGGACACACATACTCATGTGATTTATGAAAAGAATAGACATGCAATGACTCTAGTGGATCCTTATGTGGATTGTGAAAAGAACAAACATGCAATGAATCCACATGTAATTAATGAAAAGAACATACATGCAATGACACTAGCGGATCCATATGTGGTTTTTGAAAAGAACACACATTCAATATCCCTGGTGGATACATATGTGGTTTGTGAAAAGAACACACATCCAATGACTCTAGTTGTGGTTTATGAAAAGAACACACATCTAATGACTCTATCTGTGGTTTTTTAAAAGAACAAACATGCAATGACACTAGTGGATCCATGTGGTTTATTAAAAGAACACACTTGCAATGACACTGGTGGATCCATGTGGTTTCTCAAAAGAACAGACATGCAATGACTCTGGTGGATCAATATATGGTTTATGAAAAGAACATACATGCAATGACTTAGGTGGATCCATATGTGGTTTGTGAAAATAACACACATGCAATGACTCTAGTTATGGTTAATGAAAAGAACACACATGCAATGACACTAGGGAATCCATATGTGGTTAATGAAAAGAACACATATGCAATGACACTAGTGGATCCATATGTGGTTTGTGAAAAGAACACACATGCAATGACACTAGGGTATCCATATGGGGCTCTTATCCATATGTGGTATATGAAAAGAACACACATGTAATGACACTGGTGGATCCAGAACACACATTCACTGACTTTACTTGTGGTTCATGAAAAGAACACACATGCAATGACACTGGTGGATCCATATGTGGTTTGTGAAAAGAACACACATTCAATGACAATGGTGGATCCATATGTGGTTTGTGGGGCACACAGATTAATCCTCCGAGAATCCCTGTTATGCATACAACCACGATCCCATGATCAGTTAGTCGTGGCACGTAACCAACAAGTAGCAATGTAAACATCCGATACATAACGAATACATGTAATACCTTATTTACCATTATGGCTATATCGATCAACATCAGCGGAACTTCATTAAGCGTAGAGCCTGAGCCATGCCTTAACCTACATGCAACTGACTGGGAGAACGTTCTAGCTCGCTTAGCCATCAACTTCATCCTCTTCTTGATATCTGACCAGTTTAATAGCCAAGGACAATGCCGGTGAGTACTTTGAATGTACTCGCAAACCACCTTAAGATAACAATAATAACAATAGGAATGCATTATGGCTGTGGTAGTAGGAGGGCTCCAAGAGAGGTTCTTTTCTCAATTAGTTTCTCTTGTAGATATCTCATCTACATATATTTGTTGAAAACTTTTGGAAACCTTTTGAAAAGTTTTGTAAACACTAGGATTGGGGTACCCATTTGTTCCCGTCTTCAGGTTGTCCCATGACCAAACTCCTTTCTCCTTCTTCCGACCATCCCATGGTCAAAACCTTTCTCATTTAGGACCATCCCATGGTCAAAACATTTCCAAAGCCATTTCTTTTCCAAAATCCTTTTTGAAAACAAAACCAGCACCGCTCTACAGAAGTTTGTCCAACCCGTCTATGACCATGGACACGGCTATTCGAATAGATTTACACTCTGTAGAGGTTGTACACTTTCCCACATCATTCGGGTACACTACCCTGATCTACAAAGATCGTGGGTCGAGTAACCGATCAAGACTCTCCGAATCCCCACTCCAATATAAGTGCCTACCCTATGAGTGTTACTCCCCTCAAACCGGGAAATCAGGTACCGAGGACCAACCGGAGCACATTTTACACTTTACACAGTGGGCGCTTTCAATGAGGGGCTCATAGTAACGCCTGGCTCCCCGCAGATAGTTCGTTCCTTCTCCAGGTCGATGTCCCACATGGACCTTTAAGGGAGAAGGCCCAGCCTCCAGGGATCGTGATCCCCTGTAGTAGTTGCGAGGCAGCTTATACCAGAATAGACAAACATCAAATCCAGCCATATCCCATTCCAGAGTAATGTGGTTGCATGGGTTAAGTTGTTATAGCTAAACTGCAAAGAACCGGGTGCGTTTTCTTAAACCTTTTTCCTCCAGCTTTCCTTCAGCATTTTGTAAAACAAAAACTTTTTCTTTCTCAACAACTCTTGGGAGGTCCCACCTCACCAAGGTTTTATCATAAAACATTTGGTAAAACTTTTCTGGGGTCTTCCCATCCTATAGCTTTGCTTCGGCTAAAACAGGGTCTCCAAAAAGGGGTATGGTGTATTACACCATCTACCATACTAGGGACAAGTAGGTGTCGTCAAGGGGGTTGTACTTAGTAGTACCAAAGTGTAATAGTTCAGAGGAGCCAAACCACTACCATATATACATCAACATATAGTAAACAATGCCGTTTTTAATAAACAGAAGATAAAACATACATAAGTAAAACAGTAGGACAAAGCTTATGAGCAAGAATGTGGCTTGCCTGATGATCAGCAATATGGCAATATGTCCCTGAGCTTGTTCCTTTGATAATCCAAGAATACCAATATTAATAATAATAAGATCTCTTCTTCTCGGCGTCAATATAAGTGCAACTATCGTCGTCATCGAGTATACATGCAAACAAGCAAGACCACAATCAAAACAAGGCATACAAGTGGGCATTCACACCGCAAGAAAGTGGACAATACGCGTTGATGATTCAGTAGGTTTTGAGAAGATTGGATTGGTTGTAATTGGAATTACTTTAATTGCCCTTGTGGTCTTTGTTTTATGGATTATTTGTCCAAATACCACCTATTAAGGGGATTTAGAACTAGGCTTGGGTCTGTATGATATCAATATGCAAAGATGATACCATCAGGTAGGTATTGATAGAATGAAGCCAGCAAAAGTGGTTTCACTAGTTTATCAATCTCCCTTGATTTATAAAGCATTTTCTAGTGATTAAAACACTAGTTTTAGGAAATAATTCACCAGAAATGTTCTGTATGTCCAAAAATTATTTACTTGGATGATTTGGTAGGGTTTGATGCACTAATTAGCTGAGAGTTGGAATCACTCCAAAATAATTAACAGAATGCCCTCGGGAAATTCCCAAAGGCAGTTCTAGAGCTGTTTTTTCTTTTTCACCAAATTAAATATATAGAATATTTTGATTTGGTTCCAAGGGCACATTGTAGGTGTTTTGAATACCTTTCTGTAGGAATTGGATTCACTCTTTTTGGAGTTGTAAAACTTCTGTAGTGATTTTTCTACTAGGACTACCCTAGGCAGAGGTGATTAATTAACCAAAACTAAACAGAGCCTCAATAAAATTTGATATCCTGGATTTTGGTAGACCTTAGTGTACTACATCACATAGAGTTTGATTTACGTCAAAACAACTTATGGTTTGGTCTAGGTACTTCTCTAAAGACAGATTGTGACTGTTTTTGTTATTTTTACTAGAGGCAATATAGGAATTTATTTTAGGTGGGGCCAGGGGGACATGAGAGGGATAACTATTACCCTTTAGAAACAAGAGGTTTCAACTCAATTAGAGTTATAAAACTTACATAAAAGATTCTAATAGTGGAAAAGATACATCTGGGTAAAGGATTTACTATAAATAATCTGGACATTATTTGGGTCAAACAAGGATACTGAATGTTTAAGAAAACATTCATAAACATTGTAAATTTTTTATCTGGGCATTTGGAAGCATTTTCCATTTTCAAAAAGATTTAAACCAAAGGCCACTTTTCTGGATTTGAGAAAAAGGATTAAAAAGAAGGAGTAACAAAAGGGGATTGGGCCAGCTTGGCACGGTCGTGGGCCACGGCCGCGGTTGGTCGGCCCAACTAGAGGGGGCAGCAAGCGGGAGGGATTTCAAATCCTGGCGATCCGGTCCCGCCAGTCAGTGGCGATGGCGGCGAAGGGGTAAGGGGTAGTCCCAGCCATTGGATCTAGTATAGATCGACGGCTAGGCGTTGTCTCCCACCTCCGACAGGACGACGGTGAGCTCGAACCTTACGGCGGAGCTGGGCGGCGGCGGGGGCTTACCAGCAGGGTGGAGAGGAGCCGGGGAGGGGAGGAGGTGAAGCGGCCCGTGACGACGGTCCCAGCAATGGGCGGCAAGGTGGGCTTTGACGCCGGGAGGTGGCTCATGCGGTGGTGGCTGTAGGTGGCTTCGTTGGAGCTCGCCGGGACGGCCAGTCAAGGTGGTCCTGGGAAAAAATAAAGGTACGGTCAAAAAGAGGAGGAGGAGGGGATCGCCACAAAGTGACATGCAGCATGGGAGGAAACGAGGAGAGAGAGCTTAGCTCATCTTCATGGAGGGAGCCGAGAGCTCTTCCTCTCTTTCTCTTGGGCAGTACCAGACAGGGGAGAGGGAGTGGTGCTCGTGGGAGGTGAGTGGGAGTGGGATGGAGCAAATGAGAGGCCGAGAGGGCGCTGGCCTGCCTCTGGCCCTTTTATCTCGGGTGGGGGAGGTCCATGATGGACAAAGTCCATGGGGAGCATGGGGAGGGCAGGACAAGGGCAATGGTCGAGGAGGGCGGCATGTGGGGCCATTTGCTCGAGCAGAGAGAGGGAGGAGTGGAGGTGGCTACTGCTACTTTTAATGTACAAGATCTTTTGCAAGATATGCCTCTCCTTCTCTCATACAAGCACATGGGACCCAAGAGGGCAGTGCTACAATAATCTCGACCGGGGGAGTTCTGGTCGGTGTGGTGCATTGTTTTGCAAGACTGGTGGTGGTTGTGTTTGGGTTTTTGATTCAAAAAGGCTAAGTATTCCATTCTGCCATAAGGGATGATTGTAACATCCCAAAACTTTAATCCAAGGTTATTAAGATCCAAATCATCAAAATTAGGGTAAACAAAAACTTTTCCAAATAAAATTATTAAAGCATTCATATGTGTGTGCATTTAAATAGGAGTTGTTTTGAATTGCCTTGATTAAGTGATCCATTGCTTGTAAAATGATTCTTAGGTGAAATAAACATCATCTAGATCATTCCCAAACAAATCCCAAAGAAAAACAAATCAAAATGAATAAAAGAAAGAAATGGTCATTTGTGCCAATTTAATCAACATACCTACTTTGGCTATTCCTGGTACTCAATTCTTAACAGAAATAAACATGGGTCTTTGCACCCCTTGCTAGTACAAGTAATAGTGTACCAAGGTCCACCTTGTGATCTGCAAAAATCTTTCAAACACTAATTTTAAATGACATTTGAAAATTGAATCTAGTGTAGGTATCAAGATCACCCTATTTCAAAAACCACTCAAATGAGCTCAAATTTCAAATCCCAAGCAACCACGGAGGCTTAAGCATGTGTATAGAAAACCCACCAAAATTCATCCAAAAATTCCAAACTTGATTTCTTTCGGCCATTTTCACACTTGGTGGACAAAATTCAAACAAAAACCAAATTCACTATTTGAGCAGTGTTCTAGCAAAACTTGTCCCCCACATTGCCACCAAACTCTCTCCACTACTCCCCCTACCCCACTCTAGCCCAGCCACACACTGTGCCATGACCAAATGGTCATGGCCATTAAGGCCGAGTGAAAGGGCATGTATGCCCCCATGTGTGGTTTTGGTAATTAATGACAATCCCTATGGACTAATGTGCAAATTGAGTTTCACTTTTAGGTTTGTCCATTTGCATCTCTTGGACCATGTGTTGGTTTCAAGGATGAAGAAGAAGAAGCAATGTCCAAGGGCTTTGTGCCTATTCGAATCAAGTAGAAGAAGAAGAAGAAGAAGAAGATCGAGTATGTCTTGAAGAAGAAGAAGAAGATGGAGTTCCTCATGGCTATCTTCAAGACATCGTCAAGAATTCAAGTGCAAGCTCAGATCGATCATCTCTAGAGGATCTCATTCTTGAAGCTTGCCATCCTCGGCAATCATGGAATGATGAAGACAAGTTCGAAGAAGAGGCTTCCCCCATGGAGTATGGGGGAGCATTTCTCAAGTCTTCATCAAGCAAGAGCAATCAAGAAAGGTGTTCCATCTTGAAGGTGAAAAGATCGTCTACATCATGCTCAAATGGGATGCTCAAGGCAAAGTTATGATCTTGATGGGATTTTTATTTTACCAGTCTCTTGTAGTGTTGGGAGACCGGGTTTAGGATAGATAGCCGTACTATCAAGAGGAGCTCTCGAGTGGGTGACTCTTTCGTATCTTTTGGAGAGATCTCAAACCTTTGCATACATAGCATCATCATTTTTGTTGGGTGTTGTTTGGTTCTTGTCCATGTGAGGATCTAGATCTTGTGGCTATCTTCATAACAAGCTCTAGTTCATCAAAAACGGATTTCCCATGCATATGTTATTGCGTTTTTGATCTTGCGGGATTTCCAGCTCCACACCTTGGGACATATCTCACATATATATTCATGGTATTTTCTCCCTTGGGATTCTACGCGTCGTTATCTTTCCAACAAAACTGGTTTCATCTCGTTTGGAGTTCGGATGCAAAAGTTGTGGCAGTTCTGGTTCTGAAGTTTTGGCTTGTCCGGTAGTTCCGGCAGGCCACCGGTAGTACCGCCAGGGCAGTTTGCCGCCGGTAGTACCGGTGTTAATTCCGGCCCAACTTCCGGCAACCCCAATTTTGGTTCTGTACTCTCTCTGCCTGGTTAGCGCTATTTGACGGAACTTGGATCGGATTTTCAGGCGGTAGTACCGTAAGACATTCTTGCCACCGGTAGTTCCGGCTAAGCGGTGGTAGTACCGGCCAGGCTCGCGTTTTTGTTCTTTGTCTCGCTGTTTTCTGACCATTGGCTGGGTGCCACCGGTAGTACCAGCCACCCACCGGTACTACCGGCAGTGCGCGATTCTCTGGGTATCAGGCAGATCGAGGAGCCCTTTAAAAGGAGCTCCCCTTTCCCCTTCGGCCCAAACTTTCTTTTTCTTGGTTGTTGCTCTCTCTCTCCTCCATTGTTGACCATGAAGAGCTTGCCCTCTCCCCTTCTCCCTCCTATGATTCTTGCATCTTTTTGAGTGATTTGAGAGAGGAGATCTAGATCTACAATCCCCACCAAGCAAAATCCCTTCTTTGTGAAGGAATCCTTGGGATCTAGATCTTGGAGAGTTTTGTGTTCTCCTTTTGTGTTCTTCCTCCCTTATTCCCCCAATAGTTTTTGTAGCTTTGGTGGAATTTGAGAGAGAAGGACTTGCCTCTCATTTGGTGCATAGGTTTGAGTTCTCCTCGGAGATTCGGCGAGTTCAAGGCCTTGGGCTTGTTTCTCTTGGGTTCTTGGAACCATAGACGGTTGTGTGGTTGGATTGTGGACCTTTTGTGGTCTTGTAGCCTTTTGTGGCCTTGTTGCCTTTTGTGGATTTGTAGCCTTTGTGGCATTGTTGTTGGGAGCCTCCAATTGAGTTGTGGAGATTTCCCCAACCTTGTACGGGTTCGGTGACCGCCATCAAGTGTCCCATAGTGAAACGTGAGTAGGCCTTTGTGGCAAGCTCACGGGAGAATAGGGTGAGCCTTTTGTGGCGTCGGTAGGTTGCGTGCCTTCGCATCTTGGGATGAGGCCTTGTGTGGTGTTGGGTGAGTATCGTGCCACCACACCTTGAGGTGAGCCACTTGTGGTGTTCGAAGTACATTGTGCCCCTGCACCTCTCCAACGGAGACGTAGCTTCTTTGGAAGTGAACTTCGGGAAACAAATCTTCGTCTCCGCGTCCATCAGTTATCTCTCAACTGAGCCCTTTATTTATGCAATTTACATTGTGATAGCCATCATGCTTGAAGTACTATATCTTGGTATCACCTTGTTGCTTGTCTTGCTTAGCATAGGCACTTAGTGAAACTAGTGGATATAGGTTTTGGCTTGATAAATTAAACGTTAAGTTTTATTCCGCATTTATTAGAGCCTAAACCGTAATAATTTTAAAACTCCTATTCACCCCCCTCTAGGCGACATCCATTTCCTTTTCAATTGGTATAAGAGCGAGGTCTCTCGGTTCTTAGGCTTCACCACCTCGAGAGTAAGGATGTCTCCTAGGGGTTTAGTGCACTCTCACACATTTACATTTGATGGCACAAATTATGATGTTTGGCGTATTCGCATGCTTAGTCATTTCCGGGTCATTGACCCAAAATTGAGCTAATTTTAGATATGGGCTTGTCTCCTCCTAAGGATCCCCAAAATCTATCTTTGGAGCAGGAGAAAAACTCTTATCTCGAAGCTCAAGCATCTAATGTGCTTGTTAATGTTGTGAGCTTTGTAGTTCTTTCCTCAATCATGCCTTTTCGGAATGCTCATGATATTTGGACCAAGATTCAAGCAAAATATGATGTGTCCAAGCTCAATGAGGATGATTGTGTTCCCTCCACCTCCGGCGGTGATGAGTTCTCATCTTCCTCCACTAAACCAACATGTGATTTGTCACAAGGTAATGATATGGTGAGTGGTGATAGAAGTTTCAATGTGGATAGTGGTATTGCCATTCATGATCCTCCATATCTATCTCATTGCAATGTAGTTTCTTTGGGCATGAACACTTGTAGGACTATATGTGATTTACATCCTAGTGTTGATTGCCCTTGCATATCTTGTAGAAATGGATTGAATATATCTCATGATGATATGCTTGCTTTGACTTGTTGCCATGATAAATATGCTTCTATTTCCTCTTGTACTTGTGTTGCTAACCATGTATAGGAAATCGAAGAATGTGTGGGCCAAGGCAAGGTTGCTATTGGAGCTTCATGTGTTCCCCCATCATCACCTTCTCCCAACATTCACTTATGCTTCATGGCTAAGGAATCAAAGGTAACTTCTCCTTTGGACCCCAATGCACCTCATGATGATGTGAATGTTGACTTAGATGTCGGAGATGATGATGTTGCATCTTTAAAACAGAAGGGGAAGCTAGTCCTTCGTGCTCTACACAATGATAAAAATGCTTGCTCTACTTTCTTTGAAATCTTGAACTTTGCCATTGAAACTAAGCAACTAATTTATGAGCATGAGGACACAATTGAAAAAATGGGTAGTCTTGAGCGTGAGTATGCTAATGACATTGCAAACTTAAATGAAGCTCTTGAAGAGGAACAAACCACCAAGGAATCTCTTGAGGAGACCTTTGCCCTAGAGCTAACTAGGGTGAAGAAATCTCATGATAGATATCTTGAGGTGGCAAGTGACCTCCAAATTAAAAATGATGAGCTTAAAGTTGCCTATGCTAAACTCCTTGAGGACTTTGAGCACCTCAACAATGGCTCTAGGGTCATAAAGGGGGAGCTCATCAAACTCACCGAGTCACATGAGCAACTTAAAGCTTCATACTCTAAAGAGCTTTCCAAGTTGCCCTCACCTCTTACTACTATTGATGATGCTTGTGCTACTAACTCTATCTCTTGTGAGCATCTATTGTGAAGGAGAATGTTGAGCTACATGCTCAACTTGCTTTGCTAACTAGCAACTATGGGAAATTGGAAGAGAGTCATGCTAAGCTCTCAAGATCGCATGAGGATCTCCTAGTTTCCCATGGTAGGCTAAAGTTGGCTCATGAGGCTACTATGTCAAAGGTAACATCTAGTGAGCCTCATGTGGACATTAGCACTACATCTACTCCTAGTATCATATTGCCATGTGCTAGTCCTTGTAATTCATCCACTCATGCTATTGCTATATCTTGTGATGAATTGCATCCCTTGCCTTGTTGCTCTAACAACGTAGCATCTACTTCCTCTAGTATTGTTGTTGATACTAACCATGTAGAGGAAAACAAGAAGCTCAAGGCTCAATTCAATTCTTTGAAGAATGACTTGAAGAAGTGTCGTGAAGGGAAGATCACACTCAAGACAATATTGGGTGTGCGAAGATCCCCAAATGAGAAGACTGGGCTTGGATATAACTCCAACATCAAGAACAAGCACACCAACTTGTTGAAGCACAAGGGCAACAAGAAGAATGGCCAAGGTCATGTGAAGAATCCGGCCAACATTGTGTGATTCAAGTGCAAGGAAGAAGGCCATCATGTGAGATGTTGCCCATTGAAGAATAAGCAACAAGGGAAGCGGCCTCAAGCTCCACCTCAAGCTAGAAGCAAGCCTCCTCCCAATATTCAAGCTCTTCCTCAAGGGGTGGCATCTTCCAAGAAGAAAGATAGCAAGAGAAGAACTTGCTACATATGCCGCGAGAAGGGGCACCTTTCTTCCTCATGCACCATGGGTAACTCCTCATCCAAGCCTATATTGATATATGATGCATATTCTCTTGGTAAGGATGAGGTGGGCAATGTGTTTGCCAAATATGTTGGTGCCCAAAGTGGGGTCAAGAAAAGAACCATTTGGGTGGCCAAGCCTATTGTGACTAACCTCTTAGGACCCAACTTGGTTGGGGACCAACAAGCTAAAACTTGATCAATAGGTGTTGGTTGGAGGGCATTGGAGGCTTGGCTACATTATGAAGAATTGAGGGGTCTTCATCATTTATTTTTGTCAAGTCAAGCCAATTGGATTCTCTTGCTTCTATCTTATATCCAATGTTCCTCCTTGCGGTAACATGTGCTCAACTCCTTTACATTGAAAGTTACTTGCTCCCTTGTACATGTGTTGGTTTTGTACCATTATTTGTGTTTGTACATGTTGTGCTTCCCTCATACCTATATTGTGTTGTCTAGTATATTTTTGGAACATCATGTATTTGTGTTCTTGTGTTTGAGCCTTTGTTGAATTTATTTGGTATATTTCTTGGCTCTTGGGAGTGATTAATGGACTATCCCATTTTGGGAGAGTGTTATGCTTGGGCATTCCACAATCCTAAAATGTGTGTACATGAGGAATACCACTTAGTGTTGACATTACTGTTTGTCTTGACTCTATGTGGTATGTCATTCTCATGAAGAATTAGTATTCCATAATGTCCATTAATCATCTCCTTTTTGATCTTTTTGCCTCTTGTCGAGATCTCTTGGTTTATCACATTATGGGGGAGTCATATGCTTGGTGCATATTACAAACCTAGAAAATGTGAACATTTGAGGTAGTGCCACTTAGAATTGATATTGAGAATTATCTAGCTCCTATGTGGCACTTTTAGCTCAAACAAGTTCTAATTTGCTTTGTTTCTTTTATTGCTCATCTTTTCGATCTTGTTTGTGAGAGTTTTTCTTGATATGTGTTTCCTCATATTTGGACCTCCATGGAAACCATGTTCTTCAAGTTACACTAACCTTTAATGATTGTCTGACTATTTGGAGCTATCAAGAATCTCTCTCGAAGCATCAAGCATAATTGTTATGTCTTGTTACATGCTTCTTTGTTTGAATATGATTATCATTTCCTTGCAAACTACCTCGGGAAATTTTTCCCCATAACTCTTGTCCTTGGACAAGTGACACTCCATATATGGTAGGATTTATTGATCATGTTCACTTTGGCCTTTGCTTTTCTTTATCCCATCTTTAGCCTTGCGATTGGTTCCTTTTACTCCCATGTCTTCCTTGCCTCTTGTGGATCTTTTAGTTTATTGGTATTCGCTTGTGTTTTATTTAATGTAGGTAGTAGTGATGATCTAATTTGTGTGCATTTTGCATTCAAAAGAAAAATTCTATATAATGCACCATCCTTGGGAGAGCTCTCCTATATTATCTAGAACACTCCTTTTATGCTTCTTAATTTGTTCCATATAGTGTTTCTTGTGCTTGGAAGCTTGATCTTTTTTCTTGGTACTTTGTACCATCATGAAAAGTGTAGAGAGTGTGGGTTTGTGTGTTGGAACCTTGCTCTATTTGTGAGTTGGTTTTGTCTCATCCTCTTTACTTGTTTGATCTTTTAGGATGAGATAAATCCTTGAGCATTGTGTGTTTTGTGCATCTTTCGCTCTTTGGCTTTTGCCTTGTTCATTTGTTGAATTTGTGTCCTTTCATGTATTGATTTGGCTCTTTGATACAATTTGGACACCTTTTGTCGTGTCACACTCTTGTGTGCTACTTCTTGGTTTACTTGGTGTTTTAGTTCAAATTGTATCTCATTTTTGGTTCTTGACAGTCTTGTGCATGCATATTTACTTCTTGTATATATTATGGCATGCTTTCTTTCTATGATCCAATGTATAGTGGAAATTCCACCAATTCCTATTGGCTAAGATGTGCATGAAATTCAATTTCATATTAATATGCACATATTTATGTGGAGCTTCTCCTATATATTGTAGTTGCACTAAATACTTTGGACCCAATTTGTTTGGGGACATAGTGTACTTATTTTTGTGTAGGTACATTGGAGATATATTGGATGCTTGTCTCATCAATTGGGAAGAAGTGGTGCTTACATGGCAATTGGAGGCAAGCTAGTATGATCAACAAATTCTCATCCTCTACATCCCAACAATTATATCTCGGTAACAAGTATCTCTCTCTTGCATGCAAATATTACTTCCAACCTTTTGTAGGTTGCTTGTTGGCATGAGTTTGTGTTTTTGCATTTGTTGTGTTTCTTTTGTTGGTTTTTAGGAGATCTCTCTATTGCAAATGTGAGTATGTTGAGATGGGTGCATATATTGGGGACTATACAAAATCATGATCATGATTCACTCATACCAAATATGTCAATCTAGCAATTATATTGCCTATCCATTCCTCAACTTTCTCTCATGTGCAATAGTGAGTATTTTGCATAGTTGATTTCTATTTGTGATACTTGTTTTGTTTCTCCATATATTCCAACTATTCCCTTTTTCCCTTGGTAATAGTTGTACTGTATGTAGTGTGTTGGTGTTTGAAGCTCATTGATGTACAATAAGATATATTTGAGCCTTTGGCCATGCTTTCATGCAAAAATCCTATTGGTAAGTTATATGACTTCATTTTGTTGTTCATGTGCTTTCTTGTGTATCTATTTTGTGTGTGCATGTTTCTTCATGGGCATATTTCTTTGTGATATTTTCCACCTAGAAACTTATACACACAAGAGAAGATAAATCTTTGGTTGTTTTGTTTTCCTTGCAGACCACCCTTTATTTATTTTTGATTCTTCGGTGGCTTCCAAATTTATTTTCCTATGAGTTCTTCTCCCATGTGTTTGCATCTTCGGGCACTCATAATTTAAGCTCTCTTGCCGTGTATTGTTAAATGAGTTTGTAGGAGTGAGGATCCCATGATTGTGCACTTTGTTCCCAAATATAATTATTATAATTGGTGCATAATCCTCGGGGAGCTTCTCTAACTCATTTAAGAATGCTAATTTGCCTTTCTTTTTGTTTGAGGTTTAAATGTCTATGAGGGAGTGAGGATTCCATACTTGTGCATGATGTATTCCAATCAATGATTCTATTTTGTGCACAAAGATTGGGGAGCTTCCCTATTACATCTAAACACTCATTTGTTCATATCACTATGTCTTGTATTTTTCTTTTGGTATCAATTGGTGTTCTCAATTGGTATTTTCGGATCTTTTGTTTGCTTGCTTCATTTGTTGAAGCTTCTTTCTTTTTCTTTTATTGTTGCAATCTTTGGGTCCTCAATAAATTTTTACTTCCTCCCAAGGATTCATCATTGGATATGTGCATATGCACACCTTTGGAGGGAGTCTCACTATATTGGCCATCTAGAACTTTTCACCCATTTTGGCAATCGATGCCAATGGGGGAGAAGTTTTGGAGGGTTTAAGGGAAGTTGGTTTATCCTTTGAGTTGGTTCTTAAAGCATTAGCCTTGCATGCTCATGCATCTTTGTTGTTTCTTTGCATGTTTAATATATAGAGGAAACTCAACCACCAATAATGGTTGGCAATCTATGCAATGAAATTCAAGTTCATCACACATGCATAGATTGTGGGGGAGTTTGCTCTATATATTGTGGTTGTACCAACATCACATACTTGTGTAGTATTTGATGTTGGGGCAACCATTTTGTTCGTTAAATTCCATATTTAAACCCTCTCAAAGGGATTGTTATCAATTACCAAAATGGGGGAGATTGAAAGGGCATGTATGCCGCCATGTGTGGTTTTGGTTATTAATGACAATCCCTATGGACTAATCTGCAAATTGAGTTTCACTTGTAGCTTTGTCCATTTGCATCGCTTGGACCATGTGTTGGTTTCAAGGATGAAGAAGAAGAAGCAATGTCCAAGGGCTTTGTGCCTATTCGAATCAAGTAGAAGAAGAAGAAGAAGATCAAGTATGTCTTTAAGAAGAAGAAGAAGATGGAGTTCCTCATGGCTATCTTCAATACATCGTCAAGAATTGAAGTGCAAGCTTAATATGCGTCATCTCTAGAGGATCTCATTATTGAAGCTTGCCATCCTCGGCAATCATGGAATGATGAAGACAAGTTCGAAGAAGAGGCTTCCCCCATGGCGTATGGGGGAGCATTTCTCAAGTCTTCATCAAGCAAGAGCAATCAAGAAAGGTGTTCCATCTTGAAGGTGACAAGATCGTCTACATCACTCTCAAGTGGGATGCTCAAGGAAAAGGTATGATCTTGATAGGGTTTTTATTTTACCAGTCTCTTGTAGTGTTGGGAGACCGGGTTTAGGATAGATAGCCGTACTATCAAGAGGAGCTCTCGAGTGGGTGACTCGTTCGTATCTTTCGGAGAGAGCTCAAACTTTTGCATACATAGCATCATCTTTCTTGGGTGTTGTTTGGTTCTTGTCCATGTGAGGATCTAGAGCTTGTGGTTATATTCATAACAAGCTCTAGTTCATCAAAAACGGATTTCCCATGCATATGTTATTGCGTTTTTGATCTTGCGGGATTTCCAGCTCCACACCTTGGGACATATCTCACATATATATTCATGGTATTTTCTCCCTTGGGATTCTACGCGTCGTTATCTTTCCAACAAAACTGGTTTCATCTCGTTTGGAGTTCGGATGCAAAAGTTGTGGCAGTTCTGGTTCTGAAGTTTTTGCCTGTCCAGTAGTTCCAGCAGGCCACCGGTAGTACCGCCAGGGCAGTTTGCCACCAGTAGTACCGGTGTTAATCCCGGCCCAACTTCCGGCAACCCCAATTTTGGTTCTGTACTCTCTCTGCCTGGTTAGCGCTATTTGACGGAACTTGGATCGGATTTTCAGGCGGTAGTACTGCTAGGACATTCTTGCCACCAGTAGTTCCGGCTAAGCGGCGGTAGTACCGGCCAGGCTCGCGTTTTTGTTCATTGTCTCGCTGTTTTCTAACTGTTGGCTGGGTGCCACCGGTAGTACCGACCACCCACTGGTACTACCGGCCGTGCGCGATTCTGTGGGTAACGGGCAGATCGAGGAGCCCTTTAAAAGGAGCTCCCCTTTCCCCTTCGGCCCAAACTTGCTTTTTCTTGGTTCTTGCTCTCTCTCTCCTCCATTATTGACCTTGAAGAGCTTGCCCTCTCCCCTTCTCCCTCCTATGATTCTTGCATCTTTTTGAGGTATTTGAGAGAGGAGATCTAGATCTACAAGCCCCACCAAGCAAAATCCCTTCTTTGTGAAGGAATCCTTGGGATCTAGATCTTGGAGAGTTTTGTGTTCTCCTCTTGTGTTCTTCCTCCCTTATTGCCCCCAATAACTTTTGTAGCTTTGGTGGAATTTGAGAGAGAAGGACTTGCCTCTTGCATTTGGTGCATAGGTTTTAGTTTTCCTCGGAGATTCGGTGAGTTCAAGCCCTTGGGCTTGTTTCTCTTGGGTTCTTGGAACCATAGACGGTTGTGTGGTTGGATTGTTGATCTTTTGTGGTCTTGTAGCCTTTTGTGGCCTTGTTGCCTTTTGTGGCTTTGTAGCCTTTGTGGCATTATTGTTGGGAGCCTCCAATTGAGTTGTGGAGATTGCCCCAACCTTGTACGGGTTCGGTGACCGCCCTCAAGTGTCCCATAGTGGAACGTGAGTAGGCCTTTGTGGCAAGCTCACGGGAGAATAGGGTAAGCCTTTTGTGGCGTCGGTAGGTTGCGTGCCTTCGGATCTTGGGGTGAGGCGTTGTGTGGCGTTGGGTGAGCATCGTGCCACCACACCTAAAGGTGAGCCACGTGTGGCGTTCGAAGTACATTGCGCCCCCGCACCTCTCCAACAAAGACGTAGCTTCTTTGGAAGTGAACTTCGGGAAACAAATCTTCGCCTCCACGTCCATCGGTTATCTCTCAACCGAGCCCTTTACTTATGCAATTTACATTGTGATAGCCATCGTGCTTAAAGTACTATATCTTGCTATCACCTTATTGCTTGTCTTGCTTAGCATAGGTTGTTGGTGCACTTAGTGAAACTAGTGGATATAGGTTTTGGCTTGATAAATTAAACGTTACGTTTTATTCCGCATTTATTAGAGCCTAAACCGTAATAATTTTAAAACGCCTATTCACCCCCCTCTAGGCGATGTCCATTTCCTTTTCACCGAGCACCCATTTGGGCACCTCACCGGCGATAGCACGCCACAGCCGCCACCAGCGCCATCCACCATATCCTGGAGGTAGCCCATGGTCCACCTCCACCGCCCAACCAGCCCTAGCCCGAGGACAGCGACCAAAGCAGCTAGGAGCCGCCGCGCCCGGAGACGGTCGGCCATACCGACACCGCCCGCAGAGCGCACACTGTCCCCTTGCAGCCAGACCTCGCCTCACTCCAACCGCCCGCCTACACGATCCCCACCGGCCTAGCAAGCTAACGGACACACCCTTTCCCCTGACCGTGCCCCGTAGTCTCCGGCCGCCGTAAAACTCGCCATCGGCAGAGACATAGTGCGCGTCGCGCTCTTCACTTTCCCCAACCGCAAACCACTACACAAGCACCACCGTGACACTCGCCAGGGAACCGCCCACCGTCATAGCGCACCGCCCACGCCTCTAGCTCGTTGTGCCGTCGTCACGGGCGATCACCGCCCATGTTTCTCTGCCACTTAGCCACGCCTATAAAAGGAGCCCTCCCCAGCACCAAAGATTCACACCACTCCACTCGCCTCTCCTCACTGGTCCTTCCCCACCTATAGCCGGAGCAGCTCGAGCACTTGTTCGCCGGAATTTGGCCGGAGAAGCCCGCTGTAGAGGAGGAGAAGGCGCCGTCAATTTCGTCCACCCCAGGAGATGCCGCGACCACCCCTGAGATCGCCGTCGACAGCACGTTCGATCGGCCCCATCGCCGCCATAGCTGGAGCCCTGGTATGCCCCCTGAGCACCCCCACCGAGCCGCTAGGGTTTGTCCTCGCCGGCGAACTGTCCTCCCCTTCTAATCTAACAGCCCACATCGCCCCGTACCGCTTCGCGTGTAAAGAGCCACTGACCGGTGGACCCCCATGTCAGTTGTTCTCTGTGCCACGGAACGCCACTGGGCCTGCCCGTTTTCCTTCCCGCGCGACCCAGTTAATTCAAATCTAGATTTTTCTAATTTAGTTTGAACCTAGTTCTGTCCCTTAGTTTGAAAATCAATTTAGAGAGATTTACAAATCCAAATGGAATGATTCCAATTTTGTTAGAAAGATACTGAAAAGATCTACCCAAGCCAGTTGGAATTAATTCAATTAGATTTAGAGATCTCTCCTAGTAAAAATAACAAGACATAATCTTTTGCACATTCAAACATTTTTATAAAATCAACCATGATAGCTTTTGAGTTAATTCCAACTCTCAAAAATCACATTTAACCATACCTATCTGAACATGTAATAATATTAAAGTTTACATGCAGTGAATTTGGACTAGTACCAAAATAATGCTATATAGGAATTTCTAGTCACTTTAAATCATTAAATAATAAACTTAAACCTAAGTAAATATGATCCAACCCTTAAATCACATTCCCACATGTTAGAATATGTGGTGATGACATGTGTCCACATGATACCATATTTTAAGTGGTGAATATTAAATCTTAGTTAATTTTCAATTAGTAGAAATTACTTTTCTTAAATAAAAAGAAGAAAACTAGTTAATAAAACTTGTGATGCTTGTGATGATAATATGTCATCAAAATGTGTGCGTTAGAGTGCTAATTAGACTAGTTAAGTATTGTTTGGTGATTATGTACTCCGTATGTATTTATAGACGATAGTACCGACCAACCTTTCGAGGAGGAGGAGTTCTATCAAGAGGAGGAAGAAAACTTCAACCACTGCACTGCACAAGGCAAGCCACCATTAACAATGCAAGCTAACACTTGCAAGTATAATGCTTAGAAAGCTAGAATTAAGCTAGATGATTGAGCAAAGATGCTTTAGGCATGCTTTGGTTATACCACTTTGACTATTATTTACCCCAAGTGTTATTTTCAAGCTTTACTTCCTTTACTTTACCCAAAGTCTTTTACTTGTTTTGAGGTAGCATAAAGAGTATAAAACTTGACCTATATAGATAAACTTTAGATGTCATTCTATGGCATGAGATTGACCCCATCTTTCCACCTTAGTGAACGCTCTTAACTTAGTAGTTTAGAGTAGATAAAAACTTGAGTCACTCTAGATGGGAATACTTGGTGAAAATGAATTATGAAAACCTTGGAATGATGAGTCATTCTATTGAGATGTTTTGACATGTGTTGAGAAACACAAATGGTTTAAGATGGTGAAAATGTTGACGCATGAGCCTTAACCCTTTTACAAAACTGATGGTTGGATTCGGATGCGATACCATTCCAAATTTACCGTACAACCACAATACCTGAATTGGGTAAGGCTTAGCCGGAATTTTATATGCATTAGTATTAGTTCCCTCGCGGGAGAGGTTTTAGCTGAGGCTACCTCTCAATGTTGTCCACCTATGAAGTGCCCAAGATGACAGATGGTCATGGTTGGGAGGCCATGCTCATAGGAGAGGTGCTTATACTAGGGTGTGTAAAGGAAAGGTTATGTTTGATTATCTACATACTAAGAATGATGATTTAGGGTTATCCCTGATAGATGTATCGAATCTTGTGGTGAAAGTGTACCACCTATGCAGAGTGTCAAACTATTCGAATAGCCCTGTCCATGGTTATGCACAGTTGGAATGGCCATGCTGTTTCGTTGTCAGATGTTTTCAAAATAACTTATGAAATGAATGATGAATCTTGAACTGACCACAACAGAGTTGTGTTTATGACACTAGCTTCCCAACTTAAGTGATTCTAGAAATTTATTTTATCTTTCTTTGCTTATGAACTCAGCTTAGGTTTCACACTTAACCTTATAGTTAAACTTAGAGTTAGCACTTTACATTAGAACTATACTACTTGTTAGTGGTAGTTTCCGAGTACTTAAAGAGTACTCATGGCTTTTGTCCCTGGCTATTGTCCTGGCCAGACTACGAAGTAGACTACCAAGATGATGGCCATCAATACGACTATGATAACTAGGACTATCTGCCTTCGTCAGCATTGCCTGTGCCCCTGAAGATGGACCCCACCGCTACGCTTATCTTTTATTCCGCTGCTTGTTGTATTAAGACAGGATCATGAGATCCTTATTTGTGTAAGACTTTATTTATGGTTTGTAATGGATGATGTACTATGATGTCCAATCTGTTATGTCTCGCAAAAATGGTAATCCTGGGATTGCGAGGTATGGCATAACAGGCATCTGGGATTAAAAATCCGGGTGTTGACAAGTTGGTATCAGAGCCATCCTGACCATAGGATACCCTAGTTAGAATGGACGTCCGAACAAAAACTTAGTTTCAAAACAAAAGTGAGTATTTATGAAAAAATATTTCCTCTCTTATCCTTGGGAATTCATTCTTTCTCAAAAATTCATGTTCCTCAAAATTCTTACATTACTACTTAAAATTTGACACACTTGATCACTTCACTAATTTCCTCATCCTTAATTCTTGTAGATGGAGACTCAGTTCAGCAAGTTCTACCAGTTGGGAAACGGAGGTCAGCTGATCTTCGAGAGGGATCTGGATTCACTGTCGGAGTTACTGGGACGCCCCCATCCAGAGTTTCTTGGATCACAACTTCCAGGACCCCCAGGAGGAGATTTAATGTGGCTAGTCACCGCTGATCTTAGAGGAAGCATAGAAGCACCAACGTCCAGGAGAATCCAGTTCTCCGTGAGAGAGAACAATTGGCTAGATGGATTAGCTAGGGCAATGCATGAAGCTCTCGCACGTCTATGTGCCCTTAGCGTCAACCAAATCCAAGGAACCCGTTTTGCTCACTACGTAAGACGTGACTTGATGGGAATGCCGATGGAGATGCCAAGTCACCCAGAGCTGAAGCGTCAAGTGGAGAACCTTGACTTCCTACTATACGATCGCTAGAAGGAATTCGACAATGCTAGGGAGTTCGCCAACCACAACCGTGCCATTGCCTCCCAGAAGGCCTAGACTTTCTCACTGCTAGTCAAGGATCATCAGTCTCTTCGCCTCCAGCACGAGAAGAAGGATTGCACCATCGCCCGTCTTTGCAAGAAGGTGGCCGACCTCGAGAAGACTGTCAAGGAGCAGGAAGCTCAGCTTGCAGCAAAGGAGGAAGAATAGGAGGGTGAAGACATCCAGTGAGACATGGAGTCTTACCTCAACAATGATGATGACTTTCTAGAGGAGGATGCCATGGACTTCTACACTGACGATGAGGACTCCGACTTCATCGATGATGAGTAGATGCACTAGAGCACTGTCGTAGCATGAGATGTATCGGTCCCACTGTATCGTAGCTGGCATAATGTTTCTTCAAACCATCTGTTTTCCTTTATTGTTGTGGTGTGTGTTTGTACCGTGTGCTTGTTTGAGTGAATGAAATTGAGTTAGTTGCAAAACCTGAGTCAAACTCACGTTTTAGCTTTGAAACCAAAACCATGAACCTTAGAACATTCCCTCTTACCCCTTTATCTACCTCAATCTTCAGATGACTCGTGGAAACCAAGGAGGGAGCAGCTCGTCGCAAGACCCAATGCTGTAGATTATGCAGATGTTAGTTGCAGACCGTGAAGCAATTAGGGCAGAGCGCCAGGACAACTTAGCAACATTGCAGCAGATAGCTTAGATGGCCCAAAACAACCAAGGGCACGGAAATCAGGATCACCATGGGTCCAAACTCAAAAACTTTCAGAATACCAATCCTCCAATCTTCAACCAAGCTGAAAACCTACTAGATACTGATGACTGGTTACAGACAATGGAAAACAACATAGAAGTTGCAGGAGTTGATGACAGCGAGAAAGTTCTCTTTGCAACCCACTACCTGGCGGGAGATGCAAGAGCTTGGTGGACTAGTATCCGTAATATGAACCATGGTCAGGTGATGACATGGGAAGCCTTCAAAACCAAGTTCAGCCGCACCCATGTGTCGCAAGGTCTACTCACCCGACTAAGGGATGAGTTTCGCGATTTTAAGCAAGGCAGGATGACTATGGTGGAATACCGTGAGAGATTCCTGTCGCTTGCAAGGTACGCCCCTGATGACATCAACACAGAGGTCAAGAAGAAAGAGAGATTCCTGAACGGACTGCATGACGAGATGCAGACTGTCCTTGTCAACATCCGCTTCGAGGATCTCGAAGAGCTAGTCGACTCTGCCATTCAGATGGAAGGGAAGATTAATCAGGAAAACGACAACCGCAAACGCCATATGATGTAGCAATCTGGATCCAGCAGTCACCAGAAGTACCGTCCCAACCCTTCACCAGGATATACACGAAGGAACAATCGACCCCCAATGTCTCGCCCAAGCTACCCCAACCTTAGCGGAGACAATGTGAAGTCAGGAGGAAACAATCACAACTCCGGCAACGCCAACAACTTCAACTGTGCACCTCCCAAGAACAACAACAACACTGCACCCATAACTAGCAGCAATGCTGTGCCCGTCGTAGCAAACGACAAGTCCCAGATCACCTGTTTCGAGTGTGGAGTGAAGGGTCACTACTCCAATGAGTGTGCCAAGAAGACTGCCACCATGGCCAATGTGAATGCCCCAGCTCAACAGCAGCGTCGTGTTCAACCAGGGAGAAGGTTTACTCTAGGGAACCCTCACAACCGCAACGGCCGTCTCTTCCACATGAACGCCGAAGAAGCTGAAGAAGCGCCAAATGTAGTGCTGGTATGTTTTCTGTCAACTCAGTTTTAGCAAGGGTATTATTTGATTCGGGAGCATCGCATTCATTTGTCACCGAAGAATTTACATGCACTAGTAAAGATTCACCGAACCAACTTGAAGCATGTCATGATAGTTCAAATCCCTGGTTCAACAACCAAAGCTAGAAAATTTTGCAAAGTTGTGCCTATCAGAATACATGGGATATATTTTTATGCAACCTAATTGTACTTGGAACCAAAGGATTGGAAGTAGTACTAGGTGTGGACTGGATATCAAGGCATAATGGAATGATAGACTGTGCTAAGAAAGCCATCACCATGACCAGTAGCTCTGGAGTCACAGTAGAGCTTATCTCTGAAACCTTACCTCGTCAATTCAAGTGCAACAAGAGTCTAGCCCTACCTACCATAGACCAAGTCAGAGTAGTCTGCGAATACCCCGACGTATTCCCAGATGAATTGCCAGGTATGCCCCCGGATAGGGATATTGAGTTCATTATCGAAGTAATCCCCGGAACCGGACCCATAGCTCAGAGACCCTATAGCATGAATCCCTTAGAGTTAGTGGAACTGAAGAAGCAGTTGGATGCCATGTTAGCAACATGCTTGATTCAACCAAGCGCATCGCCATGGAGATCACCAGTGTTATTCATTGACAAGAAAGATGGAGGCAACCGTTTGTGCACAAATTACAGAAAGTTGAATGATGTCACCATCAAGAACAAGTACCCCTTGCCAAAGATAGAGGATCTATCTGATCAGTTGACTGGAGCTCAGGTATTCTCAAAGATTAATCTTAGGACTGGTTATCACCAACTTAAGATTCATGCAACGGATATTCCGAAGACCGCCTTTACTACTCGCTATGGTTTATATGAGTATACGGTTATGTCTTTTCGATTAACCAATGCCCCTGCTTATTTCATGAATCTCATGAATAAGATCTTTATGAATTTCCTAAATAAGTTTGTAGTTGTGTTTATCGTCGACATCCTTATCTACTCCAAGTCAGAAGAAGAGCATGAGCAACATATGAGAATCATCCTAGAAACCCTGAGAGAGCATCGGTTGTATGCCAAGTTCAGCAAGTGTGAGTTTTGGCTGAAAGAAGTAGGATTCCTAGGACATATTGTGTCTGCCGGAGGAGTCTCTGTTGATCCCGCCAAGATCAAAGATGCCAAAGCATGGGAAGCCCCAACCACTCAATCCCAAGTCCGTGCATTTCTCGGATTAGCAGGATACTACCGCAAGTTCATAGAAGGATTCTAAAGCATTGCCAGACTCATGACCCAATTGTTGAAGAAGGACAAGAAGTTTGAATAGACAGACAAATGTGAAGCCAATTTTCAAGAACTGAAGAAGAGATTGATATCCACCCCAGTTTTGATCATGCCAGACATCAAGAAGCCATTTGATGTATATTGGGACGCATCCAAGATTGGTCTCGGATGTGTGTTGATGCAAGAAGGAAAAGTCATCGCTTATCTGTCTCCACAACTGAAGCAGCATGAGCAGAACTATCCGACCCATGATCTTGAGCTAGCAGCCGTAGTTTTGGCATTGAAGATATGTCGTCATTATCTGATAGGTAATCGTTGTGAGATTTACTCAGATCACAAGAGCTTAAAATATATTTTCACTAAGAAGGAGCTGAATATGAGGCAAAGGAGATGGATAGAGTTAATCAACGATTATGACCTTGACATTCACTATCACCCTGGCAAAGCCAATGTGGTAGCGGACGCTCTTAGCAGATTGCCTTGCAGGCTAAACACCATGAACAAGGAGAAGCGACCAAGTTTGTATTAGGAGTTGGAGCAGTTCAGAACTGAATTAGTTAGCAAAGGATTCTTATCTAGCATTGAACTTCAACCCACTTTGATTAGCCAAATCAACGAAGCCAGAAGGGGAATGAAAGTATCAACGGAATCAAACGTCGTATTGGTACAGGAAAGGTACCAGGATTCACTAAAGACAAAGAAGGAGTTTTGTGGTACAAAGGACGTATCTGTGTGCCAGCAGATTCGGAGCTGAAGCATGTTATCATGTAGGAAGCTCATGATACTCTTTATTCTATCCACCCCGGAGGAACAAAGATGTATCAAGATTTGAAAGAGCAATTTTGGTGGCACAAGATGAAGAGAGAAATCGGAAGCTACATCGCCAAGTGTGACATCTGTCAAAGAGCAGAGCATCAGAGACCCGCAGGACTGTTGCAACCATTGCAGATTCTGGAATGGAAATGGGATTCTGTCGGAATGGACTTTATCACCGATTTGCCTACTTCCAGTAAGGGAAATGACTCAATCTGGGTCGTAGTGGATAGACTGTCCAAGGTAGCTCACTTTATCCCAATCAAGACAACCTACCAAAGTTCGAAGCTAGCAGAACTGTATATTGCTAGGATTGTTAGTCTGCATGGAACCCCCAAGACAATAATATCAGATCAAGGAACCCAGTTTACCTCGAGATTTTGGCAGAAAATCCAGGAAGGATTAGGCACCAAGTTGAATTTCAGCACCGCTTATCACCCGCAAACTGATGGAAAGACTGAGAGAGTCAACCAGATCCTAGAGGATATGTTAAGATCTTGTGTGTTAGAGTACGGATCAAGATAGGAAGACTGCCTGCCTTTAATAGAATTCTGATATAACAACAGTTATCAAGGTAGTTTGCAGATGTCACAATTTGAGTTCCTATACGGAAGGAAGTGCTGAACCCCTTTGAATTGGTCTCAAGTAGGAGAGAGTCAGATCTTTGGACCTGGCATTCTTCGGGAAGCTGAAGAAAAGGTGCACAAAGTCCGTGAGCACCTCAAGACCGCCCAGTCTAGACAGAAGAGTTATGCTAACAAGAGAAGGAGAGACCTAACTTTCAATGTCGGAGATTTTGTATACCTCAAGGTTTCGCCATCGAAGGGAACCTAACGCTTTAGTTTGAAAGGAAAGTTAGCCCCCAGATATATCGGGCCCTTCAAGATTCTGAATCATCGAGGAGAAGTATCGTATCAACTGGAACTACCCTAAGAGATGTTAGCCATCCACAATGTCTTCCATATTTCGTTACTTCGCAAATGCATGGAAGTGCCGGAGAAGACTAACGTTTTCAAGAACAACGATCACCGAGCTGTTGAGATCAACAATGACCTGACATATCATGAAGTACCCATCCATATCCTAGAAGAAGCTTACAGAACCACCAGGACCAGGAGTATCAAGTTTCTCAAGATTCAATGGAGCAACCATACCGAAGACGAAGCCACTTGGGAGCGAGAAGATTACATTAGGACAAAGTTCCCAAATCTCTTTAGTTCCTACTGTTCTTTGTAAATCTCGGGACGAGATTTTGTTTAAGGGGGGAAGGTTTGTAACATCCCAAAACTTTAATCCAAGGTTATTAAGATCCAAATCATCAAAATTAGGGTTATCAAAAACTTTTCCAAATAAAATTATTAAAGCATTCATATGTGTGTGCATTTAAATAGGAGTTGTTTTGAATTGCCTTGATTAAGTGATCCATTGCTTGTAAAATGATTCTTAGGTGAAATAAACATCATCTAGATCATTCCCAAACAAATCCCAAAGAAAAACAAATCAAAATGAATAAAAGAAAGAAATGGTCATTTGTGCCATTTTAATCAACATACCTACTTTGGCTATTCCTAGTACTCAATTCTTAACAGAAATAAACATGGGTCTTTGCACCCCTTGCTAGTACAAGTAATAGTGTACCAAGGCCCACCTTGTGATCTGCCAAAATCTTTCAAACACTAATTTTAAATGACATTTGAAAATTGAATCTAATGTAGGTGCCAAGATCACCCTATTTCAAAAACCACTCAAATGAGCTCAAATTTCAAATCCCAAGAAACCACAGAGGCTTAAGCATGTGTATAGCAAACCCACCAAAATTCATCCAAAAATTCCAAACTTGATTTCTTTCGGCCATTTTCACAAACACTTGGTGGACAGAATTCAAACAAAAACCAAATTCACTATTTGAGTAGTGTTCTGGCCCAACTTGTCCCCCACATTGCCACCAAACTCTCTCCACTGCTCCCCATACCCCTCTCTAGCCCAGCCACACACTGTGCCACAACCAAATGGTGATGGCCATTAAGGCCGAGCCCCCATTTGGGCACCTCACCGGCGACATCACGCCACAGCCGCCGCCAGCGCCATCCACCATGTCCTGGAGGTAGCCCGTGGTCCACCTCCACCGCCCAACCAGCCCCACCCCGAGGACAGCGACCAGAGCAGCCAGGAGCCGCCGCGCATGGAGACGATCGGCCATGCCGACGCTGCCCGCAGAGCGCGCACTGTCCCCGCGTAGCTAGACCTCGCCTCACTCCAGCCGCCCGCCTACACGATCCCCACCGGCCTAGCAAGCTAACGGACACGCCCTTTCCCCCGACCACGCCCCGTAGTCGCCAGCCATCGTAAAACTCGCCGTCGAAAGAGACTTAGTGCGCGCCACGCTCTTCACTTTCCCTGACCACAAACCACTGCACAAGCACCGCCGTGACACTCGCCAGGGCACCGCCCACCGTCCTAGCGCACCGCCCACGCCTCTAGCTCGCTGTGTCATCGTCACCGGCGATTACCGCCCATGCTTCTCTGCCGCTTAGCCGCGCCTATAAAAGGAGCCCTCCCCAGCACCAAAGACTCACACCACTCCACTCCCCTCTCCTCACCGGTCCTTCACCACCTCTAGCCGGAGCAGCTCGAGCACTTGTTCGCCGGAATTTGGCAGGAGAAGCCCACTGTAGAGGAGGAGAAGGCGCCGTTGATTTCGTCCACCCCAGGAGCTGCTGCGACCACACCTGAGCCCGTCGTTGACAGCACGTTCGATCGCCCCCATCACCGCCATAGCTGGAGCCCTGGTATGCCCCCTGAGCACCCCCACCTAGCCGCTAGGGTTTGTCCTCGCCGGTGAACTGTTCGCCGGAGACGACACCTCTTAGCCGTAGATTCCCCTTCTAATCTAACGGCCCACATCGCCCCGTACCGCTTCGCGTGTAAAGAGCCGCTGACCGGTGGACCCCCCTGTGAACTGTTCTCTGTGCCACGAAACGCCACTGGGCCGGCCCGTTTTCCTTCCCGCGCGACCCAGTTAACTAAAATCTAGATTTTTCTAATTTAGTTTGAACCTAGTTCTCTCCCTTAGTTTGAAAATCAATTCAGAGAGATTTACAAATCCAAATGATCTAATTTTTTTAGAAAGCTACTGAAAAGATCTACCCAAGCCAGTTGGATTTAATTCAATTAGAATTAGATATCTCTCCTAGTAAAAATAACAAGACAGAAGCTTTTGCACATTCAAACATTTTTATAAAATCAACCATGATAGCTTTTGAGTTGATTCCAACTCTCAAAAATCACAATTAACCATACCTATCTGAATATGTAATAATATTAAAGTTTACATGCAGTGACTTTGGACTAGTACCAAAATAATGCTATATAGGAATTTCTAATCTCTTTAAACCGTTAAATAATAAACTTAAACCTAAGTAAATATGATCCAACCCTTAAATCACATTCCCACATGTTAGAAGATGTGGTGATGACATGTGTCCACATGATACCATATTTTAAGTGGTGAATATTAAATCATAGTTAATTTTCAATGAGTAGAAATTACTTTGATTAAATAAAAAGAAGAAAACTAGTTAATAAAACTTGTGATGCTTGTGATGATAATAGGTCATCAAAATGTGTTCCTTAGAGTGCTAATTAGACTAGTTAAGTATTGTTTGGTGATTATGTACTCCGTATGTATTTATAGACGATAGTATCGACCAAGCTTTTGAGGAGGAAGAGTTCTATCAAGAGGAGGAAGAAAACTTCAACCACTGCACTGCACAAGGCAAGCCACCATTAACAATGCAATCTAACACTTGCAAGTATAATGCTTAGCAAGCTAGAATTAAGCTAGATTATTGAGTAAAGATGCTTTAGGCATGCTTTGGTTATACCACTTTGACTATTATTTACCCCAAGTGTTATTTTCAAGCTTTACTTCCTTTACTTTACCCAAAGTCTTTTACTTGTTTTGAAGGTAGCATAAAGAGTATAAAACTTGACCGATATTGATAAACTTTAGATGTCATTCTATGGCATGAGATTGACCCCATCTTTCCACCTTAGTGAACACTCTTAACTTAGTAGTTTAGAGTAGATAAAAACTTGAGTCACTCTAGATGGGAATACTTGGTGAAAATGAATTATGAAAACCTTGGAATGATGAGTCATTCTATTGAGATGTTTTGACATGTGTTGAGAACCACAAATGGTTTATGATGGTGAAAATGTTGAGGCATGATCCTTAACCCTTTTACAAAACTGATGGTTGGATTCTGATGCGATACCATTCCAAATTTACCATACAACCACAATACCTGAATTGGGTAAGGCTTAGCTGGAAGTTTATATACATTAGTATTAGTTCCCTCACGGGAGAGGTTTGAGCTGAGGCTACCTCTCAATGTTGTCCACCTATGCAGTGCCCAAGATGACAAATGGTCATGGTTGGGAGGCCATGCTCATAGGAGAGGTGCTTATACTAGGGTGTGTAAAGGAAAGGTTATGTTTGATTATCTGCATACTAAGTATGATGATTCAGGGTTATCCCTGACAGATGTATCGAATCTTGTGGTGAAAGTGTACCACCTCTGCAGAGTGTCAAACTATTCGAATAGCCGCGTCCGCGGTTATGGACAGTCGGAATGGCCATATTGTTTCGTTGTTAGATGTTTTCAAAATAACTTATGAAATGAATGATGAATCTTGACCTAACCACAACAGAATTGTGTTTATGACACTAGCTTCCCAACTTAAGTGATTCTAGAACTTTATTTTATCTTTCTTTGCTTCTGAACCCAGCTTAGGTTTCAAACTTAACCTTATAGTTAAACTTAGAGTTAGCACTTTACATTAGAACTATACTACTTGTTAGTGGTAGTTTGCGACTACTTAAAGAGTACTCACGGCTTTTGTCCTTGGCTATTCTCATGGCCAGACTACGAAGGAGACTACCAAGATGATGGCCAGCAGGACGGCTATGATAACTAGGACTATCTGCCTTCATCAGCATTTCCTGTGCCCCTGAAGATGGACCGCACCGCTACGCTTATCTTTCATTCCGCTGCTTATTGTATTAAGACTGGATCATGAGATCCTTATTTGTGTAAGACTTTATTTATGATTTTTAATGGATGATGTAGTGTGATATCCAATCTATTATGTCTCGCAAAAATGGTAATCCTGGGATTGCGAGGTATGGCATAACAGGCATCTGGGATTAAAAATCCGGGTGTTGACAATGATCAAGTGGTATGTCCTTATTTTTGATCTTGACTAAAAGAGGTAAGGATTCTGGTAGATGGGTAGGGTTAATATGCATCTCTAGGATTTATTTGGGATTTTTCAGAAGACGAGAAGTTCACTTAAATCCATTTATTCAGAAACTGCAGAAGAGTAATCTTGGAGTTCATTTGATATTTTTACATTGGACAAGGTGGGTTTTTGAGTTGATATGATCCCACATGTGAATACACACTAAGGGGAATTTTCCCAAGATTTATGGAGGTTTAAAAGTCGTTACAACTATTATTATTCCATTTCTACCATTTGAGAAATAGGGCAAAAAGAAATAATAAAGGATCTCAAAAATATTTATTTTTGAGATGGGAATGTAGGGTATGGTATATGGATCTCAAATGAGCCAAAAATTGGGGAAGTGTTTTGGGAAAAACCAAACTTTCCTTTATAGAAGGAGTTGTGAGGTTTTTGTTAAATAGAGGGATTTAATAGGTTTTGGGGCCATAATGAATATGGGTAATATTTGATAAATCTTGATGATCAAGGTAGATGATGTATACAAGGTGTAACAAGCATTTGCAAGCTTGGGAATCGGAAACCCAACTTGAATTAGATGGAAAACAAGGAGTTGTGGATCTAGGGTGATGTTATTTTCATACCACCAAAACCTTGTTGGATCTTGGAGCTCAGAGCTCACCTTCATGCATGGGATATATGGGTAGTTATACCAAGTCATATAGATGATCATGGCAGAAGGAGTTTGTATTGGTTACATTTGAGGTGGTCTGGAAGTGATGGCAAACTTTGTTGAAATTAAGGCTGCCATACCAGATGAGTCATGATGCCTTATAAACCATGTGGGTTTAAGAAGCACAAAGATCCAATTGGAACAAGTGAAGTAGATATTGATAGAACTATATGAGTATAAAACAACCATGCAAAGATTTGGTCCATAGAAGATAGGATGGTCGTGTGAGCTTCTGTCAAAGTAGGTATGTTGATAAGATTTGCAGGAAAAATTATTTTCTTGCTTGCAAGACCATCAAGAACAAGTGGGTTGGAGGATGATCTAGCCAAGGGAAAGAGTGGTCCTTGGTATTACTTAGGATGGTTAACAAGATGGTTCAGATGCATTTAAAATTTTTTACAAGGGTTGAGAAAGGGAGGCATTCAAAAAGGTGATGTTGGAAATAGTTTTCCAGACTTAGCCAAATTTGGCAGATTTAGGGTTTTTGACTAGAGCATGAGAGGAGATGTTTTTAATTGGTTGCAATGTACCCAAGCATCATAAAGTGGATGATGTTGAAGTGTAGATTGAGTAGAAATGATCCATGCTTAATATTGGTCTCCATTGACTTGGAAGCTTCTGGAATTAGATCACTTCAGAGCTGATCTGGTTAAGGGTTTTTGATGATCACCTAGTATCTAGAGATTAGATCCATCTTGTATTCTTGCTTAGGGTTTGGTGATTTTAGAGTATATTGATCCTAGTGGATGAGCTCCTAGAGTAGCTCATACTACTTCTAAGCAATCAAGTCAAACAGCAGATCTAGGCAAGTCATCTTACAAACAAATCAACTACTACTAGGGTTACCATCAAGCCTAGTTTGAGGTAAGGATGGGAAATTTTGAAAGGTTGGAGTTTGAATAAGGTAAGAATTCTTGGTATCCCTACCAAGAGTTGAATTCAAAATTTTTAAACAAGGTTCTGGAAATCCTAGGGGTAAGAGTAGCTGAAGGTTTTGTCTTGAAAACATAAGGAGATTATAGTTCTCCATAGTTTGGTCAATAGAAGCTACTAAGGTAGTTTCGGTTACAGAAGCATCTTGGCTCATGTTTGAAATGCCAGAAAATTTGAGAATATGTAAAATGAGCCAAGATAGTTTTGTTAAATAGCTTTTGTCAACTTAGGTTGAGCTAAGGAATATATCATCTGTGGCACATTCAGAGACATAAGCAGAGACAACAACAAGCAAACACTGCAACACATAACAAGAAAAAGTTTTTGTTCCCCCTAATTCTAGCATTCTGGACAACTAATCAGGGTTTCTGAAATTGGGATGTTACATGGTTTGTGAAAGAACACACATAATCATGTGGTTTATGAAAAGAATAGACATGCAATGACTCTGGTGGATCCATATGTGGTTTGTCAAAATAACACACATGCAATGACTCTAGTGGATCCTTATGTGGTTTGTGAAAAGAACAAACATGCAATGAATCCATATGTGGTTAATGAAAAGAACACACATGCAATGACACTAGGGCATCCATATGTAGTTTGTGAAAAGAACACACATTCAATGTCACTTGTGGATACATATGTGGTTTGTGCAAAGAACACACATGCAATGAATCTAGTTATGGTTTATGAAAAGAACACACATCCAATGACTCTATCTGTGGTTTTTTAAAAGAACACACATGCAATGACACTCGTGGATCCATGTGGTTTATGAAAAGAACAAACATGCAATGACACTAATGGATCCATGTGGTTTATGAAAAAGAACAAACATGCAATGACGCTAGTGGATCCATATGTGGTTTGTGAAAAGAGTACACATGAAATGACTATTGTGGATCCATATGTCGTTTGTGAAAAGAACACACATGCAATGACTCTAGTTGTGGTTAATGAAAAGAACACACATGCAATGACACTAGGGGATCCATATGTGGTTAATGAAAAGAACACACATGCAATGACACTGGTGGATCCATATGTGGTTTCTGAAAAGAATACACATGCAATGACACTAGGGGATCCCTATGGGGTTCTCAACCATATGTGGTCTATGAAAAGATGACACATGTAATGACACTGGTATCCAGATGTGGTTTGTGAAAAGAACACATTCACTGACTTTAGTTGTGGTTCATGAAAAGAACACACATGCAATGACACTAGTGGATCCATATGTGGTTTGTGAAAAGAACACATATTCAATGACACTAGTGGATCCATGTGTGGTCTATGAAAAGAATACACATGCAATGACATGGGGATCCATATGGGGCTCTCATCCATATGTGGTCTATGAAAAGAACACACATGCAATGAAACTGGTGGATCCATATGTGGTTTGTGAAAAGAACACACATTCAATGAAAATGGTGGATCCATATATGGTTTATGAAAAGAACACACACACTCATGTGGTTTATGAAAAGAATAGACATGCAATGACTCTGGTGGATCCACATGTGGTTTGTGAAAAGAACACACATGCAATGACTCTAGTGGATTCTTATGTGGTTTGTGAAAAGAACAAACATGCAATGAATCCATATATGGTTAATGAAAAGAACACACATGCAATGACACTAAGGGATCCATATGTCATTTGTGAAAAGAACACACATTCAATGTCACTGGTGGATACATATGTGGTTTGTGAAAATAACACACATCCAATGTCTCTAGTTGTGGTTTATGAAAAGAACACACATCCAATGACTCTATCTGTGGTTTTTTAGAAGAACACACATGCAATGACACTCGTGGATCCATGTGGTTTGTGAAAAGAACAAACATGCAATGATATTGGTGGATCCATGTGGTTTATGAAAAGAACAGACATGCAATGACGCTAGTTGATCCATATGTTGTTTGTGAAAAGAGCACACATGAAATGACTATGGTGGATCCATATGTGGTTTGTCAAAAGAACACACATGCAATGACTCTTGTAGTGGTTAATAAAAAGAACACACATGTAATGACACTAGGGGATCCATATGTGGTTAATGAAAAGAACACACATGCAATGACACTGGTGGATCCATATGTGGTTTCTGAAAAAAAAACACATGCAATGACACTAGGGGATCCATATGGGGTTCTCATCCATATGTGGTCTATGAAAAGAACACACATGTAATTAGGGACTATACATAAAAAGAACAGACATTCACTGACTTTAGTTGTGGTTCATCAAAAGAACACACATGTAATGACACTGGTGGATCCAGATGTGGTTTGTGAAAAGAACACATATTCAATGACACTGGTGGAAACATGTGTGGTCTGTCACGAACCGATTTTTGGAGTTTTTAAAAACTTTTATTCAAAAATGAGGACTAGAAAAGTTTGGTCAATAAATAAAAGCTTAACCGGAAATTTCATACACAAACGGCTCTAATATGAATTTAATCCATCGTGAATATAAATTTTGTTTTGTGGGTCCTTCAAGTTGGATTGCAATTTTTTCTTTGCTTCAGCATATTGGACTATGCTTCTCTGAGTTTTTCTTTTCGTTTTATTTGGAGTTGCTAAAATTAATTCCATATTAAAGAAGATGATTAATTTCTCTTCAAGTATTATTCCTTGAATCTGGTTTTGAATTGTCAATTTCTTTTGTTTTGCTTCTTATTGCTTACTTATAAAAATCGTATTGGGGATTGGTCCACATTATCCATGCACATGCAACATGCATACTAGTCCTACTGTAGCCTATACATATATATGCCCTTCTTTCTCTAATTCTCTCTCTAGACTCATAGACTCATGTATATATATACAAGCTCATTCATGCATGCCATGCTCGTTTACATGAAGAACTCATCCCATTTTCTCTGTCCTTGTTTTTCTTTTCTTTCCTGTGAACCACCTGATCGATTAGTCCTAGGCACATTGTCACGTCGCCAGTGCCAAGAAGCTACGCACCCTGTAGCAAGAAAAGTGTCTACGTCCCGCACTAAGACCAGCCAAAGCGTCATATTGCTGCCGCACACACACGCACTCAGCTGAAACGCCTCGCGTCTGCAGCAACCGTTACCTTTGATTCTTCACTTTAATCTTGTCAATTAGAGTCGCATTGTTCTTCTTTATATCCCACATGTACGCACACATGAACAGAAGGGCAATAGCCATACGGAAATGCTAGCTCGAACTAGAAACTGCTCCCACAATACCTCACATTCTTTCTCTCTTTAATTCCATCAACAAGAGTGTACCATTTCTCCTCCTATATAGTCCCGAATGGACATCCTGCGTCTCCTTTTTCAACTTGCACAGCCATACGAGCCTAGGCTCTCACCACAACTCAATCTCGGGCCAGAGCTGCACCAAGGCACCGCTCGCCTTTCCGGCAGCTCCGGCAAGGAGACGACGAGCTGCTCGTGCACCGCGACCAAGAGGGGGAGCATGGCTGATTCGTCGGACTAGAAGGACAAGCCTCTGATCACCGACGACGTACTCAGCCGCCATTTTATCTCAGTTCATCATCTTCTTCGGACGTTCACGTCGCACTCGGTGAGCTCTGTCACAAATCCTTTCGAACATACTCTAGCCGCACGTATGTCTACCTCGTAGACATGGTCTCTGGCCATAGTTTTGTAGTTGTTCGCGTGGCCAGTGAACCGAATGCCATCCAGCGGCATGGGAGTTATTGACCACTTTGCACACCTTGGATCGACTAGAGCCCAACATATAGACGTTCCAAATAACTCTAGGAACTCACACGTGTAGTTGGATATGAGTATAATCATGGTTGATTCATCTACTTTGAATTTCACTGTATCTATACATTACTAGCTAGCCATGCACGTATGGGCTTGTCTGTGTGTTTGCATTTTGCATCGCCGTGAGCTGTGTAGTTAGTATGTGTGTCTAGTCAAATTCTTTGTATCACTTTTAATTAAATTCTGTCTGCTAGTTTGCGCTTATTTCAGTCGTGTAGTTGTTTCTTTAACCTGATTACATATGCATGCTTAGTTACAGGTTTATTTAGTAAAATTAAAGGACTTGTTTTCTGGACTGTTTTGCATCCATTTAGACATGTCTAGCTATAAATATATTTGTAGACTAGAATAATCGTAGGATTTAGATTGTTGCCTATTGCTCATCAAGTTGGATAATTAGCATGTAAATAATTTGTTAGCATACCCTGTTAGTGGTTGTTTTGATGCCATGCTACTGTCGAGAATGTTTTACTTGGTTCATATTCGTGAAAGTGTAGATGTGTTTGTTATTGCATGTACAACATTTGTGCTAAACATAGATATTACGTGCTTTTGTGTAGTTTGTATGTACATTTGTCTCGCATTTTATACAAGGCTATGACATCCATATAGTTTTTCTACATAAGGTTTTCTAAAATATTTTATTAGTCAAAATGGAACGACTGCCATGTCCTATGAGTTAGTTAACCGAATTCCCATCCAAGTATTTCTGGTCACTTCTCCATTTTACTCTATGGACATCGGAGGCCGACACACTTTTTTCAATATAGTACTTTGTGATATATTAGATAGTTGTTTTTATTCAAATAGCTTGTCTCTATAATTTACTAGATATATAGAATGTCTTATGTTACTTCGGATCACGAATCAATGTGGTATCCACCCTCATGGTATTACATGGTGTGATGTTGATACATGCTTAGTCATTCATTAATGCATTACTTGTTACTGGTATTTGACTAGATAATGAATGTTTAGCTAAGAGTTGTATTACTTGTCTAATACATATTAGTGTGAAGTAAGCTAATAATTAGTATTGTATAATATGATGATATTCCTACACTGATCTTGTGTGTTTAGTAACTCATGCATACACGTAATTCTTGTATCCATCCTATAAGTAGTTGATTGTGTAATGTGTGTCTAATTTACCATTCATGCTTAATTATATATCTTTATATCTTGTGTACCATGTGTGATATGAGCCTTAGTTCTATCTATTAACATATCATATATTGTGCTAGGATGTATGTTCATGTTTTGCACGTGTACATAGTCATATAGGTTCTCATAATATATCTTGATGCACCACTCATTCCTTCGTACTATAATTATGAATGCTTAGTTTATTTTCATGTTAGTTGTGCATGAAAATATCATATCTTTGTATAAGCTTGTGTGCTTAAATTTTCTCATTAAGTAGACGGTAGAACGGAATGAGTGTTACCATGTAGTATATACCCAATTTTATTTTGGTTAGCTTATCATAACATTATTAGGCTTGATAGTTATATGTACTCTTGTATATCTTTGTGATTTGTTATATAGTGTCATGCCTTTACCTTGTGTAGTATAGACAATGCTTCATTATTCCATGCATGTGTTAATAGGCGTATTGTTAGTATGATCTATATATTTAGTGGTTTGTTGTTCTTTATTTTTAGAGCATATCTATGTTTGATATCTTACTATGACATGGTTGTCTTGTTACAACATGTTTAGTCCTTGGTTTATTATCCATGAAGTATAGTATTGTAGTGAATGTTTATTGTTTGTGTTACTCTTATGTGATATTATGTAGATATATGGTTTGTTGGTGTGATGCAATCCATTGTTCTTAGCTTTAGCTTACATTTATTGTTATTTTATGATGAATGTTATCTTTGCTTTTGTATTGCTTATATGCTCTTGATACCCTGATGGATAATATTTGATATTGTTTATATCACTAGTATGATAGGTATTGTTTGATTATACCAAACTTGGATGGTATGATTTATTGTTATGCCCTATATAGTTCAAGTTTGCTAGTTATCTAGTTCTACTATATTATGTTGTACGGGTTTACTATGTACACAGTTATGACCAACTATACCATAACCCTTAGATCATGGCTATGTTGTTAGGTAGTTATAACAAACCCTCTACTGATATCTTATCATAGATCTTTATCCCGACAATCTATCCAAGCATGCAAGCTTCCATTCTATTTGATCCACATTCAAGTTACTACAACTCACTTCCTCGATCCTTACCAAATTGTCTTATGTCCTATTCTACACCAACTCATACATTCGTTCTGTTTTATATTTCATTTTTTATTTATTTGGTTTTCATTTGCTAGCATTACAACGAGTAGGGAGTGACGAGTTTGGTCGTGGACATAATCAACTTATTGAAGAAGGATTCATCAACGAAGGCATGCCCCTTTCATAATTATCCCATGTTTTACAAGTGCATGTTATTATTGTTTTGCAAATACTACTGCTATTTTGTTACACACCTACCTTGATACACCTGTCGCCATACACAACCCTGAGTAGAGATTATATATTAATCCGGTAGAGTAGAATTGCTTAGCCATGCTAAATAATATTTAGGATCCTTATATCCCCTCTTTGGAGGAATTGTATGACCCTTGGGTCACATATATAGCTGAGCTAGTCATTGTTGCTTCCTCTACTCTATTTTACTTTGGGTGAAACTTACCATCTAAACACTAGCGCGGGCTACAGCTGGATCAAAGGAAGGAGCGATTGGCTGCCCTTCACTAGTAGAAGGGGGCAATCCATCGTCCGTGCCGCATGAGGGCCTAATAAGTCTTGGATTAGAAGATTGTGACAACCGGACAACCACATGCTATAATAGGCACTGGCTTGGTCAAGTAAGTTAGTCAGCCTTAGGTGTCGATGTCGCCGTACCGCTGATGAGGTGTCTGCCTGCGAGGGAGCCTTCGACACAGATGGGGGGACCGGTTTGGGGACGTACTCTCAGTTCCGTGTGCCATACCCTGTGGGCATGTCACATCTTTAGGGGATCTAGCTAAAAGACCTTGTCACAATCCCTATGCCGGTACACCAATATGTGTGTACTATACCAGCGGCCACTGGTGGGAAACAAGACGGGATTGTGTCGTTTGGGAAAAGTGTACAACCTCTGCAGAGTGCAAAACTATTCGAATAGCCGTGTCCACGGTCATGGATGACACATCAATCTTTCCTGACATACGGGAACCTGTCTTGCTACTTCCCTCTTTGCCCCTATCCTTATCCTGGAATCTATGAACTATGTGAGTTGTCGTGGACAATCACACTATTGAGAAATACCACATTGATGATAAACATGTTTTCGTCTGAAACAACTTTTATCAAAACTACTATCACGTGCAAATAAAATTGGCTTTTATGCAAAAGAACCCTATGACCTCCACATAAAGCCACATGTAGATATATCAAGTTTGTCATAAGGGGTATGTTGAGTACGTCATGTACTCATGGCAATACTTTTGTTGAATTCAGAATACTATGAAGGGGAGGACTATGACTACTATGATGACGTTGATGAGTCAGGCCTCGTGGACTACATCGACTGCTGGTGGCTGAGATGGAGTCGCTACGTGTTTTATATTTCCGCTGTGCTTTCTAGATGTAATAAATGTCAGTAGACATTTTACAATGTTGTTATCTAGACTTTGTAATAAATTACTTTTGTACGTCTGCAATGATATACATTTCACTGTGTCATCAACATTGATCTTGGGATTGACGAATAAACACAGGAGGTCTAGAAGTTAAGTTCCGGTCCTCACAAGTCTATGAAAAGAATACACATGCAATGACACTGGGGATCCATATGGGGCACTCATCCATATGTGGTCTATGAAAACAACACACATGCAATGAGACTGGTAGATCCATATGTGGTTTGTGAAAAGAACACACATTCACTGATCCTAGTTGTGCTTCATGAAAAGAACACACATGCAATGACACTAGCGGATTCATATGTGTTTTGTGAAAAGAACACACATTCAATGACATCGGTGGATCCATATGTGGTCTATGAAAAGAACACACATGCAATGACACTGGTGGATCCATATGTGGTTTGTGAAAAGAACACACATTCAATGACAATGGTGGATCCATATATGGTTTATGAAAAGAACACATGTGGTTTATGAAAAGAATAGACATGCAATGACTCTGGTGGATCCATATGTGGTTTCTGAAAAGAACAGACATGCAATGACTCCAGTGGATCCTTATGTTATTTGTGAAAAGAACAAACATGAAATGAATCCATATGTGGTTAACGAAAAGAACACACATGCAATTGACACTAGGGGATCCATATGTGGTTTGTGAAAATAACACACATTCAATGTCACTGGTGGATACATATGTGGTTTATGAAAAGCACACACATCCAATGTCTCTAGTTGTGATTTATGAAAAGAACACACATCCAATGACTCTATCTGTGGTTTTTTATAAGAACATACATGCAATGACACTCGTGGATCCATGTGGTTCATGAAAAGAACAAACATGCAATGACACTGGTGGATCCATGTGGTTTATGAAAACAACAGACTTGCAATGACGCTAGTGGATCGATATGTGGTTTGTGAAAAGAGAACACATGAAATGACTATGGTGGATCCATATGTGGTTTGTGAAAAGGACACACATGCAATGCCACTAGGGGATATATATGTGGTTAATGAAAAGAACACACATGCAATGACACTGGTGGATCCATATGTGGTTTGTGAAAACAACACACATGCAATTGTTGGAGATATGCCCAAGAGACAATAATAAAATGGTTATTATTATATATTTGTGTTTATGATGAATGTTTACATCCCATGCTATAATTGTATTATTAGGAAACACTAATACTTGTGTGTTTTGTAAACATAAAAAAGTCTGTAGTAAGCCTCTTGTTAAGACTAGCTTGTTGATTAATAGATGATCATGGTTTCGTGATCATGGACATTGGATGTTATTAATAACAAGAGCATATTATTAGGAGAATGATGTGATGAACACACACCCATAGTAAGCATAGCATATGATCAAGTCATTAAGTTTGTTTTGCTACAAGCTTTCAAATACATAGTGACCTAATCCTTCGACCATGAGATTGTGTTAATCACCATCACCGAATGAGTGCTTTGTTGACATCAAACACCGCTTCATAACTTGGTGCTATAAAGGTGGCATTAGGTATTCTGAAAGTATGTGCTGAAGCACATGGATCAAGACTGGGATTTGTCCATCCATATGATGGATAGACATGCTCTGGTCCCTCTCGGTGGAATGTCATCCCATTAGCTTGCAAGCATGTGACTAGGTCACAAGGGATGACATATCACGGTACGAGTAAAGAGTACTTATCAGTAATGAGGTAGAACTAGGTATGGAGATACTGATAATCAAACCTCGGATAAGTAGAGTATCAGGTGATAAAGGGAATTGGTTTCGTATGTTAATGGTTCTATCGATCACGAAGTCATCGTTGAGTATGTGGGAGCCATTACGGATCTCCATATCCCGCTGATGGTTATTGCTGGGAGAGGTGTCTTGATCATGTCTACATATTCACGAACCGTAGGGTGACACACTTAAGGTTCGATGTTGTTTTAGGTAGATATGGAATATGCGTTGGGGACCAAATGTTGTTCGGAGTTTCGGATTGGATCCAAGACATCAGGAACAGGTTTCGGAATGTTCTGGAAGGTTCCAGAAGATTCGATAGGGTTTACTTGAAAACCAAGAAAGAAAGGGAATACTTGGGGGGGGGGAGAAAACTCCCCCTCCCTTGGCGCGCCAAACCCTAGGAGGGAAAGGGGCCAACCCTAGGCCTCCTCCCGCTTTATATAAAAGAGGGGTGGGGAGCCTCCCCCCTTTGCCCCTTCCACCCCAAACCATATCCGCATCTTTCCTCCACCGTCCTCCTGCTCCAGCTTAGGCAAAGCCCTGTAGAAATCCTTCTCCACCAACACCACCATGCCATCGTGCTGCTGGGATTCCGGGGAGATCTACCACCTCCGCTGCCCGCTGGAACAGGGAGAGGAAAGTCTACATAGACTCCGCACATGTGACTAACTGCGGAAGCACTGCTGGAACACAGAGCCGGAAGGATCGTCTACTCGATCTTGAGATTGACAAGTAATCGTCTACATCAACCACAAGATCCGATCTCGAACAAGGATTTGGATCTTATCTCGTTTCACTTATCTCATAGATTAGATCTTATCTTTTCCATAGATTAGATCTTGGTTTTGTTCATTCTTGCGGTAGATTTTTTTTGTTTTCCCTGCTACGAACCCATCAGTGGTATCAGAGTCGTGTCTATGCGTAGATCTGTTGCACGAGTAGAACACAATGGTAATTATGGGCGTTGATGATTTTGTTGTCGTTGTCTTCACGTGTACTTTGCATCTTGCGGGATGGTGGGATGAAGCGGCTTGGGATAACCTTACATGTCCTCACACATGAGACTTGCTCCACGCTTGACGTGCAACTTGCATTGCACAAGTGGCTTTGCGGGTGTCTGTTTCTCCCACCATAGTTAAAATGGCAACAGGCAGGAGCCTAATGGTTGTCTATATTTTGTTAAGACCTACATGTCTATTCATCATGTAATAGCTTTATTCGAAGTAGTTATAATAGTTGATGTTATGTGATGGACAACCATGAAGCGGTGCCACTAACCTTGATGCCACGCTGGTGATGATGGAGATCATGTCCGTGCTTTGGAGATGGAGATCAAAGGCACAAGAAGAAAGGCCATAGCATGTCACATAATATGAATTCCATGTGATGTTAATCCTTTTTGCATCTTGTATTTCTTATATCACGATGGTAGCATTATAAGATGATCCCTCTTGCTAAAATATCAAGTAATAAAGTGTTCGTCCTTAGTAGGCGTTGTTATTAAGACTCGTCGTTTCAAAGCATTTCGTGATGATCGGGTGTTATAGATTCTACGTGTGCATACAATGGATGCAAGCCATATTTGGACATGCGGATGCTAAGGTTAATCTTGACGAGCCTAGCATGTACATACATGGTCTCGGAACACGGAATACCGAAAGGTAAAGCATGAGTCATATGAATGATATGATGAACATGTTGATTGTTCGCCTTTGAAGCTACATCTTCTCTCGTGAAGATTGGACTTGGTGTAGTGGATTTGGTTCGTGCAATCACTAAGGAAACATGAGGGGTGTTGTTTTTAGTGGGAGTTCACCTAGTTAATTTAAGAATTAAATTTGAACTCAATTTGTCATAAACTTAGTCTAAACTCTTTGCAAATATGTTGTGGATCATGGCGACCTCTTCCATCAACTTTAATGCATTCCTAGAGAAAGAAAAGATGAAAAACAATGGAGGCAACTTCACGGACTGGTTCCATGGATTGTGGATTGTCCTCAGCGCTGGTCAGTTGACCTATGTGCTCGATGCACCGCTAGGTGACCCACCTACAGAGGATGCCTCCGATGATGTTAAGAATGTTTTCGTTACTCGGAAAAATCACTACTCCACAGTTCAGTGTGCCATCCTGTATGGTTTAGAATTAGAGCTTCAGAAGCACTTTGAGCACCGCGACCCTTTTGAGATTATCAATGAGCTCAAGCTGATCTTTGAGACTCATGCGTCCGTGGAGAGCTATGAGGCCTCCGAGAAGTTCTTTAACAGTAAGATGGAAGAAGGCAGCTCCGTTAGCGAGCAAGTACTCAAAATGTCTGGGCACGCGAACATGCTCCAAGAGTTGGGAATAACGATTCCTAATGCGTTGGGGATTCATCGTGTCCTCCAATCACTGCCACCTAGTTATAAGAACTTTGTGATGAACTAACATATGCATTGCATGAACAACACGTTTCCTGAACTCTTCTCCATGCTGAAAACTGCTGAAGTGGATATTAAGAAGGAGCACCAAGTGTTGATGGTCAATAAGACCACCAATTTCAAGAAACAGGGCAAGCCTATGAAGAAGGGCAACTTCAAGAAGGAAGGCAAGAAAGCTACCGCACCTGCTAAGAAGCCCAAGGCTGGTCCTAAGCCTGATACTGAGTGCTTCTACTACTAGGGTGAAGGTCACTGGAAACGCAACTGCCCCAAGTACTTGGTAGATCTGAAGAATCGAAACATTAAGAAGAAAGGTATATTTGATATACATGTTATTGATGTGTATCTTATTAGTAATCGTAGTAGTGCATGGGTATTTGATACTGGTTCGGTTGCTCATATTTGTAACTTGAAACATGAGCTGCGGAATAAACGAAGACGGGTGAGAGACGAGGTGACGATGCATGTTGGAAATGGATCCAAGGTTGATGTGATTGTTGTCGGCATGCTCCCTCTTCATCTACCTTCGGGATTAGTTTTGAACTTGAATAATTCTTATTTGGTGCCTGCGTTAAGCATGAACATTTTTTCTGGATCTTGCTTATTGCGAGACAGATACTCGTTGAAGTCTGAGAATAATGGTTGTTCGATTTATATGAGTAATATTTATTATGGTAATGCACCTGAGATGAATGGTTTATTCTTATTGAATCTCGATAGTAGTGATACACATGTTCACAACATATATGCTAAACGAATAAAAATGAATGATAATTCTACATACATGTGACATAGTTATCTTGGTCACATTGGAGTGAAGCGCATGAAGAAACTCCATTCCGATGGACTTGTTGAATCACTTGAAAGATGTGAAGCATGTATAATGGGAAAAATGACTAAGACTCCATTCTCTGGGATAATGGAGCGAGCTACGGAGTTATTGGAAATAATATATACCGATGTGTGTGACCCAATGAGCATAGCACCGTGTGGTGGATATTGTTATGTTCTTACTTTCACGGATGACTTGAGTAGATATGGGTATGTCTACTTTATGAAACATAAGTCCGAAACTTTTGAGAAGTTTAAGGAATTTCAAAGTGAGGTAGAAAATCATCATAACAAGAAGATTAAGTTTCCGTGTTCTGACCACGAAGGTGAATATCTGAGTTATGAGTTTGGCATGCATTTAAAGAAATGCAGAATACTTTCGCAGTTGACACTTCTGGGAACACCATAGCGTAATGGTGTGTCCGAACGTCGTAATCGAACTCTCTTAGATATGGTTTGGTCTATGATGTCTCTAACCGATTTACCATTATTGTTTTGGGGTTATGCATTAGAGACAGCCACATTCACTTTAAATAGGGCACCATCTAAATCCGTTGAGACGACACCGTATGAATTGTGGTTTGGTAAGAAATCTAAGTTGTCGTTCCTTAAAGTTTGGGGCTGCGAAGCGTATGTAAATGATTTACGACCCGATAAGCTTGAACCCAAAGAAGAAAAATGCGTCTTCATAGGATACCCTAAAGAAACAATTGGGTATACCTTCTATCATAAATCCGAAGGCCAAGATTTTGTTGCTAAGAATGGATCCTTTCTTGAGAAGGAGTTTCTCTCGAAAGAAGTGACTGGAAGGAAAGTATAACTCGACGAGGTTGTTGAACCTTCTCTCGGATTTGAGAGTAGCACAGCACCGGAACATGTTTCTGTGCCGCCTGCACCAATAAGAGAGGAAGCTAATGATGATGATCATGCAACTTCAAAGGAAGTTGCTGCTGAACCTCGTGGGTCGACGAGGGTTCGTGCCACTCTTGATTGGTATGACCATGCGTTGAATGTCATGTTGGTGGACAACAACGACGACCTTGCGACGTATGGGGAAGCTACGATGAGCCCAGATTCTGACAAATGGCAAGAATCCATGAAATCCGAAATGGGATCCATAGACGAAAACCAAGGATGGACTTTGGTGGACTTACCGGATGGCCACAAGGCTGTCGAGAACAAATGGATCTTTAAAATAAAAACATATGCTGATGGTAATGTTAGTGTCTATAAAGCTCGACTTGCCGCGAAAGGGTTCTGATAAATTCAAGGAGTTGACTACGATGACAGGTAGTGAAGCTAAAGTCTATAAGGATTTTGTTAGCAATCACTGCATATTTCGATTATGAGATTTGGCAGATGGATGTCAAAACAACGTTCCTTAATGGTGACATTGAGGAAGAGTTGTGTATGGTACAACCCAAAGGTTTTGTCGATCCTAAAGATGCTGACAAGGTGTGCAAGATTCAACGTCCATTTATGTACTAAAGCAAGCATCTCGGAGTTGGGAATCAACGTTGTGATAAGGTGATCAAAAACTTTGGACTTATACAAAATTATGGAGAATCTTGTATCTACAAGAAAGTGAGTGGGAGCTCTATAGCATTCTTAATACTATATGTGGATGACATATTGTTGATTGGGAATGATATAGAACTTCTTGAAAGTGTCAAGGCCTATTTGAATAATAGTTTTTCAATGAAGGATCTTGGCGAAGCGGCATACATTTTAGGCATCAAGATTTATAGAGATAGATCAAGACGCTTAATAGCGCTTTCACAAAGTACATACTTGGACAAGGTTGTAAAGAGATTTAGAATGGAAGAAAGCAAGAAAGGGTTCTTGCCCATGTTGCCAGGTAAGACCTTGAGTAAGACTCAAAGTCCAGCTATGGTAGAAGATAGAGAGAAGATGAGTAAAATACCCTATGCCTCGGCCATAGGCTCTATCATGTATGCCATGTTGCGTACAAGACCAGATACAGCAAACATTGTTAGTTTGACTAGCAGATATCAAAGTGATCCTAGAATGGAACACTTGACAGCAGTTAAAAATATCCTCAAGTACCTGAAAAGGTCTAAGGATATGGTTCTTTCTTATGGAGGTGATGAACAAGTTGTTGTAAACAATTACACCGATGCTAGTTGGAACACCAATCCAGATGACTCGAAGTCACATGCTGGATACATATTTAGTTTGAATGGTGTTGCGGTGAGCTGGAGGAGAGCCAAGCAAAGCGTTGCGGTGAAATCTTCAACTTAATCGGAATACATAGCTGCTTCGGAGGCTGCACAAGAAGTGATATGGATGAAGTAGTTCATTACTGAGCTTGGTGTGGTTCCTATTGTGTTGGAACTTATGGCCATCTATTCTGACAACACGGGTGCCATAGGCACAGGAGCTAAGGTCACACAACAAGCTGAAGTACATCAAGCTACATTTCCATGCTATTTGCGAGTATGTCCAAGATGACGACATAAAGATTTGCAAAGTACACACTAATCTGAATGTGGCAGATCCGTTGACTAAACCTCTCTCTAGAGCAAAACATGACCAACACCAGAATGCCATGGGTGTTAGGTACATTACAATATAATCTAGATTACTGACTCTAGTGCATGTGGGAGACTGTTGGAGATATGCCCAAGAGGCAATAATAAAATGGTTATTATTATATCTTTGTGTTTATGATGAATGTTTACATCCCATGCTATAATTGTATTATTAGGAAACACTAATACTTGTGTGTTTTGTAAACATAAAAGAGTCCCTAGTAAGCCTCTTGTTAAGACTAGGTTATTGATTAATAGATGATCATGGTTTCCTAATCATGGACATTGGATGTTATTAATAATAAGATCATATCATTAGGAGAATTATGTGATGGACACACACACATAGTAACCATAGCATAAGATCAAGTCATTAAGTTCGTTTTGCTACAAGCTTTCAAATACATAGTAACCTAATCCTTCGACCATGAGATTGTGTTGATCACCATCACCGCATGAGTGCTTTGATGACATCAAATGCCACTTCTTAACGAGGTGGTTATAAAGGTGTCATTAGGTATTCTGGAAGTATGTGTTGAAGCACATGGATCAAGACTGTGATTTGTCCATCCATATGACAGATAGATATGCTCTGGGCCCTCGGTGGAATGGCATCTAATTAGCTTGGAAGCATGTGACTAGGTCACAAGGGATGACATATCACGGAACAAGTAAATAGTACTTATTAGTGACGAGGTAGAACTAGGTATGGAGATACCGATGATCAAACCTCGAATAAGTAGAGTATCGCGTGACAAAGGGATTTGGTTTCGTATGTTAATGCTTCTATCGACCACGAAGTGATCGTTGAGTATGTGGGAGCCATTACGGATCTCCAGATCACGCTGATGGTTATTTATCGGAGAGGTGTCTCGATCATGTATACATATTCGTGAACCGTAGGGTGACACACTTAAGGTTCAATGTTGTTTTAGGTAGATATGGAATATGTGTTGGAGACCGAATTTTGTTCGGAGTCTCAGATTGGATCCGAGACATCACGAGGAGATCCGGAACTGTCCGGAGAATATGATTCATAAAATGGAGATAAATTTCTGGGTTTCGGAAACATTCCGGAGTATTCATATGGAGCTTCTAGAAGGTTTCAGAATGTTTCGTAAGGTTCCAGAAGATTATATAGTTTTACTCGAATACCAAGAAAGAAATGGGAATACTTGGGGGGGGAAGAAAACTCTCCCTTCCTTGGCGCGCCAAACCCTAGGACGGAAAGGGGCCAGCCCCAGGCCACCTCCCCCTCTATATAAAGGAGGGGTGGGGCGGCTCCCCCTTTGCCCCTTCCACCCCAAACGCTGGCCGACTCTCTCCTCCACTATCCTACTGCTCCGGCTTAGGCAAAGCCTTGCAAAAATCCTTCTTCACCACCACCGCCACCATGTTGTCGTGCTGCTGGGATTCCGTGGAGATCTACCACCTTCGCTCCCCTCTAGAACGGGGAGAGGAAGGTCTACATCGACTCAGCACGTGTGACCTACTGCGGAAGCGCTGCCGGAACACGGCACCGGAAGGATCATCTACTCAATCTTGAGATCGGCAAGTGATTTTCTACATCAACCATGATATCCAATCTCGAACAAGGATTTGGCTCTACAAGGGTTAGTACAGATCTATCTCGTTGCATTTATCTCATAGATTAGATTTTGTCTTTTTTATAGATTAGATCTTGGTTTTGTTCATTCTTGCAGTAGAATTTTTTTGTTTTCCCTGCTATGAACCCATCAGCAATGACATTGGTGTATCCATATGTTGTCTATGAAAATAACACACATGCACTGACTCTAGTTGTGGTTCATGAAAAGAACACACATGCAATGACACTGTTGGATCCTTATGTGTTTTAGGAAAAGAACACACATTCAATGACACTGGTGGATCCATATGTGGTTTGTGAAAAGAACACACATGCTCATGTGGTTTATGAAAAGAATAGTCGTGGAATGACACTGCTGGATCCATATGTGGTTTATGAAAAGAATATGGATGCAATGAATCTGGTGGATCCATATGTGGTTTGTGAAAAGAAAAGACATGCAATGGCTCTAGCTGTGGTTAATGAAAAGAACACACATGCAATGTCACTGGTGGATCCATATGTTGTTTGTGAAAAGAACACACATTCAATGACACTGGTGGGTCCATATGTTGTCTATGAAAAAAACACATATTCACTGACTCTAGTTGTGGTTCATGAAAAGAACAAACATTCAATGACACGGGTGGATCCATATGTGGTTTGTGTAAAGAACACACATGCAATGACACTAGGGGATCCAGATGTGGTCTATGAAAAGAACACACATGCAATGACTCTGGTGGATCCATATGTGGTATGTGAAAAGAACAAACATGCAATGACTCTAGCTGTGGTTAATGAAAAGAACACACATGAAATGACACTCTGGGATCCATATATGGTCTATGAAAAGAACACACATGCAACGACACTGGTGGATCCATATGTGGTGTGTGAAAAGAACACACATGCAATGACACTGGTGGATCCATGTGGTTTATGAAAAGAATAGACATGGAATGACTCTGCTGGATCCATATGTGGTCTGTGAAAATAACACACATGAAATGGCTCTAGTGGATCCATATGTGGTTTCTGAAAAGAATAGACATGCAACGACTCTAGTTGTGGTTTGTGAAAAGAACACACATGTTATGACCCTGGTGGATCCATATGTGGTCTATGAAAAGAACACACATTCAATGACAATGGTGGATCCATATGTGGTTTGTGAAAAGAACACACATTCATTGACTCTAGTTGTGGTTCATGAAAAGAACACACATGCAGTGACACTGGTAGATCCATATGTGTTTTAGGAAAAGAACACACATTCAATGATACCGGTGGATCCATATGTGGTTTGTGAAAAGAACACACATGCAATGCCTCTAGCTGTGGTTTATGAAAAGAACACACATGCAATGACACTGGTGGATCCATGTGGTTTATGAAAAGAAAAGACATGCAATGACTCTGGTGGATCCATATGTGTTTGGTGAAAAGAGCACACATGCAATGACTCTAGTGTATCCATATGTGGTTTGTGAAAAGAATAGACATGCAATGACTCTAGCTGTGGTTAATGAAAAGAACACACATGCAATGACACTAGGGGATCCATATGTCATTTTTGAAAAGAACACATATTCAATGTCACTGGTGGATACATATGTGGTTTGTGAAAAGAACACACATTCGATGGCCCTAGTGGATACATATGTGATTTGTGAAAAGAACACACATGCAATGACTCTAGTTGTGGTTTATGAAAAGAACATACATCCAGGGACTCTGGATGTGGTTTATTAAAACACCACACATGGAATGGAAGTGGTGGATCCATGTGGTTCATGAAAAGAACAGACATGCAATGACTCTGGTGGATCTATATGTGATTTACGAAAAGAACAGACATGCAATGACTCTGGTGGATCCATATGTGGTTTGTGAAAAGAACACACATGCAATGACTCTAGTTGTGGTTAATGAAAAGAACACACATGTAATGACACTAGGGGTTCCATATGTGGTTAATGAAAAGAACACACTTGCAATGACACTAGTGGATCCATATGTGATTTGAGAAAAGAACACACATGCAATGACACTGGTGGATCCATATGTGGTCTACGAAAAGAACACACATGTGATGGCTCAATGCACGGCGCCCAGAAAAGTGCTTGGTGCGCAGTGTTATGTAGAGCTCGTTGGGAACCCCAAGAGGAAGGTATGATGAGCACAGCAGCAAGTTTCCCTTAGTTATGAAACCAAGGTTTAATCGAACCAGTAGGAGCAAGGAAACACCTCAAAGGTGTTACTAGCTGAGCTTTGGCAGGGCGCACTACCGGTGCTAGTAGCAACGTGGAGACCTGCACAACACACCCACAGAACTTTTCCCCAACATGCGATGAGGTTGTCAATCTGACCGTGTTTTGTGGAAAACAAAGGATTAAACGTATCGAATGGAAAGAAGTAAAAGTTGGCAGAAAGTAAACACAAAGCAGAAACAGTTTAAAGATTGTATGTAAAGTAAAAGGACCGGGATCCATAGTTCACTAGAGGTGGCTCTCCTTAGATAGATAACATGCTGGGTGAACAAATTACAGCGGGGCAATTACAACATAATACATAGACCGCCATCCAACTGCATCTATGAGTAATAATCCACCTTCAGGTTATCATCCGAGCCCCCTCCAGTATTAAGTTGCAAGCAACATATTATTACTTTACGAACTACGTGTAAAGTAAACAATACAATTGTTCTATGAACAAAGGATCGTTGTTTTGTCCCTAGTAGAAACAGCACATCTAGTACCTTAGAGATTTTTGTCACTTCCCCAGATTACCAGAGACGAGAACCCACTATCAAGCATAAATACTAACTCTTGGAGTTCCTAGCATCTACTTGGCCAAGATAGCTACTAAGAACGGAAAGCATGCAAGATCACAAATAACAAAGACATGATAGAATCAATAATCAATCTGAAATAGCATCTCAACATCCATCGGATCCCCGCAAACACAACATGTATGAATTACAAATAGATGATCTTGATCATGAATGGAGCTCACAAGATCTAAACATGAAAGCACAAAGGAGGAGAAACCAGCCATCTAGCTACTACATGGATCCGTAGTCCAAGGATGAACTGCTCACGCATCACACCGGAGGCTTGCATGGTGATGAAGAAGGCCTCCAGGGTGAATTCCCCTCTCCGGCAGGGTGCCGGGAAGAGCTTTAGATCCCCCCCGATCTAAGGATAGAGATGACGGCGGCTACAGACTCTTTCGTGGATTTTTGATCGGGTACTTAGGGTTTTCGTCCCGAGGGCAACTTATAGGCGGAAGGAGAGGCCGAGGGGGTGCTGGGGTCGGCCAGACCACCCCCTAGCGCGGGCCAGGCCTGGTCGCGCGGCCAGGTGGTGTGGCCGGCCCCCAGCCCTTCTCCGTCTCATATTCTGGTACTTGATCCCTTCCGGAAAAATAGACACTTTGGCTTTTGTCCGATCCAATTCCAAGAATATTCATTTTCTGACTTTCCTGGAACCAAAAACAATAGAAAATAGGCAGCTGGCACTGTGGCTCTTGTTAATAGGTTAGTCCAAGAAATCATAATAAAAGTACTCCAAAGTTGGAACAAAACACAAGAAAGTGGATAAAACTAAGCATGGAACATCAAACGTTATAGATACATTTGCAATGTATCAACATGCAATGACTCTAGTTGTGGTTTGTGAAAAGAACAGACATGCAATGACTATGGTGGATCCATATGTGCTATATGAAAAGAACACACATGCAATCACACTGGTGGATCCATATGTGGTTTGTGAAAAGAACACAGATTCACTGACTCTAGATGTGGTTAAAGAAAAGAATACACGTGCAATGACACTGGTGGATATATATATGTGGTCTATGAAAATAACACATATGCAATGACACTGGTGGATCCATATGTGGTTTGTGAAATAAATACACATTCACTGACTCTAGTTTTGGTTCATGAAAAGAACACACATGCAATAACACTGGTGGATCCATGTGGTTTATGAAAAGAACAGACATGCAATGACTATGGTGGATCCATATGTGGTTTATCAAAAGAGCAGACATGCAATGACTCTAGTGGATCCATATGTGGTTTATGAAAAGATCACACATGCAATGACTCTAGTTGTTGTTAATTAAAAGAATACACATGCAATGACACTGGTGGATCCATATGTGATTTGTGAAAAGAACACATATGCAATGATAATGGTGAATCCATATGTGGTCTATGAAAAGAACACACATGCAATGACACTCGTGGATCCATATGTGATTTGTGAAAGAACACACATTCAATGGCACTTGTGGATCCATATGTGGTTTGTGAAAAGAACACACATGCTCGTGTGGTTTAAGAAAAGAACAGACATGCAATGGCTCCGGTGGATCCATATGTGGTTTATGAAAAGAGCAGACATGAAATCACTCTGGTGGATCCATATGTGGTTTGTGAAAATAAGACACATGCATTGACACTAATGGATCCATATGTGGTTTGTGAAAAGAACACACATTCAATGACACTGGTTGATCCATATGTGGTTTGTGAATAGAACACACATGCTCATGTGGTTTATGAAAAGAAGATGCATGCAATGACTCTAGTGGATCCATATATGGTTTGTGAAAAGAACAGACATGCAATGACCCTAGCTGTGGTTAATGAAAAGAACACACGTTCACTGTGTCTAGCTGTGGTTCATGAAAAGAACACACATAGAATGACACAGGTGGATCCTTGTTGTTTATGAAAAGAACAGACATGCAATGACTTTGGTGGATCCATATGTGGTTTATGAAAAGAACAAATATGCAATGAATCTGGTGGATCCGTATGTGGTTTGTGAAAAGAACACACATGCAATGACTCTAGTTGTGGTTAATGAAAATAACACACATGCAATGGCACTAGGGGATTCATATATGGTTAATGAAAAGAACACACATGCAATGACACTGGTGGAACCATATGTGGTTTCTGAAAAGAACACAGATGCAACGAAACTGGTGGATCCATATGTGGTCTATGAAAAGATCAGCCATGCAATCACACTGGTGGATCCATAGATGATTTCTGAAAAGAACACAAATTCAATGACACTAGTGGATCCATATGTGCTTTGTGAAAAGAACACACGTGCTCATGTGGTTTATGAAAAGATCACAAATGCAATGACTCTGGTGGATCAATATGTGGTTGATGAAAAGAACATGCGTGCAATGACTCTGGTGGATCCATATGTGGTTTCTGAAAAAGAATAGACATGCAATGACTCTAGCTGTGGTTAATGAAAAGAACACACATGCAATGACATTAGGGCATCCATATGTGGTTTGTGAAAAGAACACACATTCAATGACACTAGGGGATCCGTATGTGGTTACAGAAAAGAACACACATGCAATGACACTGGTGGATCCATATATGGTTTGTGAAAAGAACACACATGCTAATGCGGTTTATGAAAAGAATATACATGCAATGACTCTGGTGGATCCATATTTGGTTTGTGAAATGAACACACATGCAATGACTCTACTGGATCCTTATGTGGTTTGTGAAAAGAACATATATCTAATGAATCCATATGTGGTTAATGAAAGGAACACACATGCAATGACACTAGGGGATCCATATGTGGTTTTTGAAAATAACACACATTCACTGTCATTGGTGGATCCATATGTGGTTTCTGAAAACAACACACATCCAATGACTCTACTTGTGGTTAATGAAAAGAACACACATGCAATGACATTGGTGGATCCATGTGGTTTATGAAGAGAACATAAATGCAATGACTCTAGTGGATCCATATGTGGTTTGTGGAAAGAGAAAACCTGAAATGACTATGGTGGATCCATATGTGGTTTGTGAAAAGAACACACATGCAATGATTCTAGTTGTGGTTAATGAAAAGAACACCCATACAATGACACTAGGGGATCCATATGTGGTTAATGAAAAGAACACACATGCAATGACACTGGTGGATCCATATGTGGTTTGTGAAAAGAACACACATTGAATGACACTGGCGGATCCATATGTGGTATGTGAAAACAACACACATGAACTGACTATAGATATGGTTCATGAAAAGAACACACATGCAATGACACTGGTGGATCCTTATGTGTTTTAGGAAAATAACACACATTCAATGACACTGGTGGATCCATGTGTGGTTTCTGAAAAGTACACACTTCCTAATGTGGTTTATGAAAAGAATAGACATGCAGTGACTCTGGTGGATCCATATGTGGTTTATGAAAAGAACATGCATGTAATGAATCTGGTGGATCCATATGTGGTTTGTGAAAAGAACAGACATGCAATGACTCTAGTTGTATACATGCAAACAAGCAAGACCACAATAAAAACAAGGCATACAAGTGGGGATTCACACAGCAAGAAAGTGGACAATACACGTTGATGATTCAGTAGGTTTTGAGAAGATTGGATTGGTTGTAAATGGAATTACTTTAATTTCCCTTGTGGTCTTTGTTTTATGGTTTATTTGTCCAAATACCACCTGTTAAGGGGATTTAGAACTAGGCTTGGGTCTGTATACCATCAGGTCGGTATTGATAAAATGAAGCCAGCAAAAGTGGTTTCACTAGTTTATCAATCTCCCTTGATTTATAAAGCATTTTCTAGTGATTAAAACTGTAGTTTTAGGGAATAATTCATCAGAAATGTTCTGTATGTCAAAAAATTATTTCCTTGGATGATTTGCTAGTGATGAAAGCAGTTCTAGAGCTGTTTTTTATTTTTCACCAAATTAAATATATAGAATATTTTGATTTGGTTCCAAGGGCACATTGTAGGTATTTTGAATACCTTTCTGTAGGAATTGGATTCACTCTTTTTGGAGTTGTAAAACTTCTGTAGTGATTTTTCTACTAGGACTACCCTAGGCAGAGGTGATTAATTCACCAAAACTAAACAGAGCCTCAATAACATTTGATATCCTGGATTTTGGTAGACCTTAGTGTACTACATCACATAGAGTTTGATTTACGTCAAAACAACTTATGGTTTGGTCTAGGTACTTCTCTAAAGTCAGATTGTGACTGTTTTTGTTATTTTTACTAGAGGCAATATAGGAATCTATTTTAGGTGGGGCCAGGGGGACATGAGAGGGATAACTATTACCCTTCAGAAACAAGAGGTTTCAACTCAATTAAAGTTATAAAACTTACAGAAAATATTTTAATAGTGGAAAAGATACATCTGGGTAAAGGATTTACTATAAATAATCTGGACATTATTTGGGTCAAACAAGGATACTGAATGTTTAAGAAAACATTCATAAACATTGTAAATTTTTTATCTGGGCTTTTGGAAGCATTTTCCATTTTCAAAAAGATTTAAACCAAAGGCCAATTTTCTGGATTTGAGAAAAAGGATTAAAAAGAAAGAGTAACAAAAGGGGATTGGGCCAGCTTGGCACGGTCGTGGGCCACGGCCGCGGTTGGTCGGCCCAACTAGAGGGGGCAACAAGCGGGAGGGATTTCAAATCCCGGCTAGCCGGTCCCGCCTGTCAGCGGCGATGGCGGCGAAGGGGTAAGGGGCAGTCCTAGCCATTGGATCTAGTATAGATCGATGGCTAGGCGTTGTATCCCACCTCCGACAGGACGGCGGTGAGCTCGAACCTTAAGGCGGAGCTGGGCGGCGGCGGGGGCTTACCAGCAGGGTGGAGAGGAGCCGGGGAGGGGAGGAGGTGAAGCGGCCCGTGACGACGGTCCCAGCAATGGGCGGCAAGGTGGGCTTTGACGCCGGGAGGTGGCTCATGCGGTGGTGGCTGTAGGTGGCTTCGTTGGAGCTCGCCGGGACGGCCAGGCAAGGTGGTCCTGGGAAAAAATAAAGGTACGGTCAAAAAGAGGAGGAGGAGGGGATCGCCACAAAGTGACATGCAGCATGGGAGGAAACGAGGAGAGAGAGCTTAGCTCATCTTCATGGAGGGAGCCGAGAGCTCTTCCTCTCTTTATCTTGGGCACGACTAGACAGGGGAGAGGGAGTGGTGCTCGTGGGAGGTGAGTGGGAGTGGGATGGAGAAAATGAGAGGCCGAGAGGGCGCTGGCCTGCCTCTGGCCCTTTTATCTCGGGTGGGGGAGGTCCATGATGGACAAAGTCCATGGGGAGCATGGGGGAGGGCAGGACAAGGGCATTGGTCGAGGAGGGCGACATGTGGGGCCATTTGCTCGAACAGAGAGAGGGAGGAGTGGAGGTGGATACTGCTTCTTTTAATGTGCAAGATCTTTTGCAAGATATGCCTCTCCTTCTTGTTTGGGATCGGCGCAGAAACAAATTTTTTCATACGGCGGAACCCCAGAAACTTAGCCTAGGATCTATCTATGTAGTAATGCGGTAACAACAGGAGCGTATAGAATACATACCCTTGTAGTCTATGCGTGGTTAACGTTCCGCGGAGAACATGGTTGATGTAGTCGTACTCGAAGCCGACCTCAAGGTTGCGAAGCTCCTCGCAGGTCACCCCTTGCTCCTTCTTGATCTTCATCATCTTCATCGTGCAACATCTCCGGCTCACGACATTTAAGCGCCCCAAGTGTTTCGCCTTGTGTCTTCGTACACATCCGGTGCACGATGAGACCTCCGGCTCCCTGATCCCGCCGGGAGTGCGGAAGTTGATATCCGCTAGGAATCCCTGCAGTGCAACAGCGTACTATAGGTGTGCCTTGATCGCACAGCCCAGACTTGGGGCCATGGTCACAAGGTATAGAGAGAGAGGGAAGGAGGAAGTCAACCAAAGGACTTCTCCAAATATTGGTGTGTTTAATCCCGCCCATAGGCACCCCTTTATATAGGCGGAGGGGGGTCTGCCCTCCCCATTGGGTTAGCCATGTGGTACTATTCATAAAAGAAAAGGCAGCAGATTTTCGGACATGCCAAATGGGCCAAAAGTACTCACCCCAAATAGCAAACAGAAAATACTAAATAAAAGGAAAAAGAAAAAGGCAGCAGCAGCCAGCCAGCCGGGTGGGCCGGCCTGCTCACAGGCGGCCCAGCTCGCGCTGTGGTGGCCTACAAAAGGGGGAGCCCCGGGTGGGCTGGCTTGCCCCTGGCGGCCCAGCACCCTACCCCGGGTGGGCCGGCTGGACAGCGGCGACCCAGCACCCCGCCTCGCCTGGCTCGGGTGGGCCGGCCTGCCCCGGCGGCCTAGCTCCCTAGCTCCCGTGTGGGCCAGGTTGAGCAGGCCCCGGTGGCGGCTGGTAGCTGCGCCCCCCCCCTACGTGGGTTGTTTCTTTTCTTTTTCTCTTTATTTATTCTGCAGCTTTTATTCTAGACTATTTCCCTCCGGGATTTAGCCTAATATAAAAGTTGCCTTTATAAATCTTAATCTAAATATTATTTAGAATATATTAATTCACAATTAACATATAATAAATATATATTTAAATTCCCATTTATCCGAAAACACTTTTCGGGAGTTTTCCTTTATTCTTTCTCCGAACAACTTCGGATCTCTCCGCGGAAGAATTTCCGGCTTTCCCTCTTTCTCTACCGTGATTCCATCTTACGAATGATCGCTCTCATCATACCCTTAAGTGTATCCTCTCACGGCTCGAGAATGCTCTAGACATGATCTGTATCAATGATCAACAGAGGGGCCAGGGATATCCATGTGACCCCTATGCATTCCTGATGACAATGTCGTTTGAACCGTCTAAGTGTAGCATCCTCTTCCTTTTGTTTCTCGATACAACTTGTCTGAGGTCCGATCACTGGTATCCCATACCTTGTTTAATATCGTTCACAATAAGTTATGTTTTCTTGTTACCGTGATATTACATCCCCGTGACCTAGTCACATGTTGCAACATTTATAGATGTAATCTCACCAAGTCGGCCGTATGTATCTTTACCCGTCATGTGGGCAAACAAATCCTGGTCTTGCAGTCACATGTCATCTACTGTTCCTTTGGAATACCCAACGTACACCTTTATGGCCACCGCATTACCAGATGACGTTTGATGCAGTCAAAGCAGCCTAGGGAAACAGTGAGTAATATGAGCTCACGGTCTACGGTGAAGGAGTCTAGGTATAGCTGTTGCAACAATCAACTATATGACTTGATCATGTTGCAATCCTTCGAGGAATGTCCAACCACATCATTCTCCAATGATATGATCTCGTTGTCAGTCGGCATAAATGCCCATGATATTGAAACCCAGATCATCTTCGTGACCAATGAACTTGCATGAAAAGAGGCTACTAGGGACTTGGTTGTTTCATACCACACCTGTACCAATGTTTCTACTTGGCACAGTTATAGCACAATATGAAACTATTATAAACTAATTGAGATATGACAATAAAAACCTATTTATTATTTGCCTCTAGGGCATATCTCCTTCAGTCTCCCACTTGCACTAGAGTACAAATAATCCAGCTTGCATTTTACTCGTATAAACCATATGTCATATGCGTTTACAGATCATGCATGCTCATGTGAAACGTCATGTCCATGTTCTGTTTTACCAGATCATTATGTCTTTTGCAAATTGTTAATGTCTTCCTAATTTTGACATTCACACCATTATCTTATAATGACGGTCGTTTTTCACTGTTGTCCAAGTATTTGTTTGGCAACAAAGTGAGACTTTTTGTTTCTAGTGTTTATGATGATGGTCGTTTTTCACTGTTGTCATCTAAACTTCGAAACACACTTTGCTATCCTTTGTGTATATACTATAGTCATGGCAGCAGAATGAGGCTGGATTCTAGGAGCTTACAGTGATGTTAGATCAACCTCGAGGGCTTTCTCATGGGCACTGGGCCCTGGGACACATCATTCTACGTAAAAGCGAACTAGCCCCGCCACAACATTATACATCACATCAGATGGAGCTTTTATACTTATATATCTATGTAGATCCTAGTGCATGAAATGCATCTATGCCACTTACATTGCTTCTTGCTATTTATGTACAAACTTAATTCTGGTTCAGTGATCAACTCAGGAATCACTTAAAGACATGTTCTTATAGTTAAGAGCTAGTCCTCCCAACTAGAAACTTGGGTCACATTATGTCGAGTATACAACTTGGTTATGTTGAAGAACCTATGACTGAGGCATAGGAGATGCAACGCATCTATTTCTTTCAACCATAGTTGTAATACTCAATGCTTCATATAGTAAGAACTTCTTTCTTACCTTGTTCTATTCTGAACTTCTTTAGAATCTTGCTTAGGACATTCTGAACATCTTTCAGAATCAAGTCCAGGAAGCATTCGACATTCAGTGTTTATTAAAATTACTAATCTATCTCGATAGATCTTTTATTTAATAACTTCAACTTCATCCTAACTTAAATACTATTAACACCAATCACATCATTCACATATGTCATTCACATATCCTAGAATGATTTCACGCTCCCACTCGAATATGACATTCATGTTTGAGATCCAGGGATTTCACTTAGCTCCCACTCAAAATATTTCAGTTACATATTATGAATTAGACAAGACGATTTGCTCCCACTCAAATCTAGGTCCTCTCGATAATCTTGGATATTCCAAAATTCCTTGATCATCATCAAATCGAGAATTCCACTAACGAGATTTCAATGGCTATTCATTTCTCGTACTTAGGTCCATCACGCTTCTTTGTATTTCGTAGGTATGTCTTGTTCAAGACATGACAAGTGAATCAATAATATAACTCCACAAACTTCTAGAATATATAGTTCAATCCTACTTTCTTTAGTAAAACTATTCGATGAAACTTTATGATCATTATAAATAGTTTCTCCTCTATTTGTAGAGTTTGGTTTCACGAAACAAATTCCGCTGTGCCACTCAACAATTCGGAGGTAAGGTCAAATACCTTGTTTTGATATTTTACTGTCTTCCACCTGTATCTTCATCAAGACACGTCAACTTTGGAAAAAAACAGTTTTGCCCCTTTTGTGGAAGACGCATTCATAGCTTCCTAAGAATGCTCTACAAAGACTTGTTTATTCGCCACGATCTTGACTTGTCGAAATCTCCAGAAACTCGAACATGCCATAACACTTATGGTGTTGTTTCCACGAATCTTTTTTTAGATGTTCCTGTGTATTTCAAATGAGTGTTCGCTTATTTCGATCTCATTCTAAACGACAACTATAACCCCGATAAGAGATAATATGTATCTAATACAAAATGATTATGATGCTTAGACACTTCAACAAAGTTTGAATTCATCTAATTATCATAATTTGTGAAACATCTTTCACAAGTTCCTTTTATGCTAAACTTAACTTGAATACTTTAGTTGTGTCGATCAAATCGAAGAGACTTGTTAATTCAGTTAATTCAATACCCCATTTAGTTATGAACTCATTTGAACAATTCAAATCGTTTCAAAACTTATGTTTCATTAAGTAAATATACTTATTCACTTAAGTCCACAATTGACTAATGATTTCCACTACTTGTTGAAAATGTGATACATCACTATGTATAAGATTCTATATTTCTTCGCATATCACCGTTTTACCAGAATGCAGAGTTTTAGTCATTCTGCCTGAGAGGCATGGTGTTGCAAAGTCTCTAGATTATGCATCTAGGACCCCGATCTTTCATAAAGAACCTGCAATAACCAAAATGACTTAAACTGTAGTGTCATTTCATTATTATACTTTGGATATCTTTTAGTATTCTAATCCTTTATAAATGTTTAAACTATTATCATTAACATAGTGATAAGAATAACTTGTTTGTAATCGTAATGTGACCATAAGGTATTGTTCATCAGAATAGTACAAACTGGTTTGTAACTTGTTCATATGAATAATCGTCTTGCCATAAGCAAGACACAGAAACATGGAATATAAATTTATATTCAAGTCCAATAATCCAAATGATACACTTTGAGGGAAGTGGTGATGTCGACCATCAACTGTTTTGCTTGCCGTCATCAAGTCACGTTGCTTCAAATCCAGCAATTCTTTAGTAGATCATCCTGTTTTCACAAAACGGGACAAGTATCAAATACTTTGCAAACTGCAACGAGTTTTGCAAGAACCACATTTATAATTTGTATATCTTGCATATACCTCTTTCCATCCATGATCTTCTTTTGCAACCAAGCCCTTCTAAGAGTTCTCAACTCTGATGCAAGATTGCTAAGTGTTTTTCCAAACATTCTGGAGTCATCGAATTATCTCTAATGGTTATTGTATCAAGAAGAGAAGATCACCTTTTAGGAGGATATCCCTCGGGCGTGGGTATTAATCTATGAAGTTGGACCCTTTTGATAAGTTCCATATTAAGCAATATATTCCCATGGTCGCAAAGGACCTCAATGGGATAGGCTAAGGTCTACTAAGATATTTGCAAATAGACATCTAGACCAAGTTTATAATAAGAGATCAATTTAATGGTCGCCACTAAAACGGTCATCCCTTGGACGATTTTAGTGATCGCATGATCCCTATCCTCTGCACCTCCCCCGATCGTCACGGCCATCAGTGCATTATCAAAGGTAGACATTCAATAATGCCAATCACATCATCCATGTGACTCATGCTCCATCTTTCGATCTCTTGTGTTCCGAGGCCACGCTTCTCTAGCGTGCTAGGCTCGCCAAATCTAACTTGTGTGTATTCGCTGTGCAACATTGCTTACACCCACTGTATGCGAACGGAGATATGTCTGACACCCAGGCCTGTAACCCTGGATCGCCTCATACCGAAGAACTTTCTTGGTGGTGCACACACAAGGGGAAGACGGAACATTGGAATTAAATAGGGATTATCTTATTTGCTACCGTTGAGTATCTAAATACTGCACATAATAAGTTGTAAAAACTAGTATCAACATCATATGTATAATGTGATATGATATGGTCTTCTTGCGCGTTGATCTCCATCGAGCGCTCCGGCATGATCTCCATCGTGCCCTAGGTTTGACGCCAAGTCCACGATGCTGCCACCAGGTCATCCATCGGAATGATGACTATTACTATACTACTTAGTAACATAAAAGTAAACTACTTTACCTTTGTATCGACCAATGCCATATCATAATCACATGCCCCTGCAAAATAAAGTTAGACGCCTCTACTTTATCTATTGCAAGTTTTACGTGGTTGTTAGGGCTTTCGCACTAGAACCGTTTCTAAACTACGAAGTTTCCAACCACAACATGGATCCGATAGTTGTCTCTACTACACCCCTTTTGGGGCCCTCCGTTGTAAATGCTATATCAACTATTGAATGATAGACAAACACCCGCTAGCCACTTATACGGTACAAGCCGTATGTTGAGCGTGGAACCAGTCTCGCGTACGAATACGCGTAAGGTCGGTCTGGGCCGCTTCATCAAACAATACCGCGATATAAACAAGTACACGTTAGAGGGTAACAACTAAGGGATCAATGCCCGCACAAGACTTGTGCGTACTGGCCGTACAGCACTCCTACGCATAGATAGACTCTGATACCACTGTTGGGGATCAACGCAGAAAACAAAAAATTTCCTACGGCGGAACCCTAGAAACTTAGCCTAGGATCTATCTATGTAGTAATGCGGTAACGACCAGAGCGTATAGAATACATACCCTTGTAGTGTGTACGTGGTTAACGTTCCGTGGGGAACGTGGTTGATGTAGTCGTACACGAAGCCGACCTCAAGGTCGCGAAGCTCCTCGCAGGTCACCCCTTGCTCCTTCTTGATCTTCATCATCTTCATCGTGCAACAGCTGCGGCTCACGACATTTAAGTGCCCCAAGTGTCGCGCCTCGTGCCTTCGTACACATCCGGTGCACGATGAGACCTCCGGCTCCCCGATCCCGCCGGGAGTGCGGAAGTTGATATCTGGCTAGGAATCCCTGCAGCGCAAAGGCGTACTGCAGGTGTGCCTTGATCGCACAAGCCAGACTTGGGGCCATGGTCACAAGGTATAGAGAGAGAGAGAAGGAGGAAGTCAACCAAAGGACTTCTCCAAATATTGATGTGTTTAATACCACCCATGGGCACCCCTTTATATAGGCGGAGGGGAGTGTGCGCTCCCCATTGGGTTAGCCATGTGGGACTATTTATAAAAGAAAAGGCAGCAGATTTTCGGAATTGCCAAATGGGCCAAAAGTACTCAGCCCAAATAGCAAACAGAAAATACTAAATAAAAGGAAAAAGAAAAAGGCAGCAGCAGCTAGCCAGCCGGGTGGGCCAGCCTGCCCACCGGCGGCCCAGCTCGCGCCGCGGTGGCCTGGAAAGGGGGGAGCCCCGGGTGGGCTGGCTTGCCCCAGGCGGCCCAGCACCCCACCCCGGGTGGGCCGGCTGGACAGCGGCGGCCCAGCGCCCCGCCCCGCCTCGCCTGGCCCGGGTGGGCCGGCCTGCCCCGGCGGCCCAGCTCCCTAGCACTCGTGTGGGCTGTTTCTTTTCTTTTTCTCTTTATTTATTCTGCAGCTTTTATTCTAGACTACTTCCCTCCGGGATTTAGCCTATTTAAAAGTTTCCTTTATAAATCTTAATCTAGATATTATTTAGAATATATTAATTCACAATTAACATATAATAAATATATATTTAAATTCCCATTTATCCGAAAATACTTTTCGGGACTTTTCCTTTATTCTTTCTCCGAACAACTTCGGATCTCTCCGCAGAACAATTTCCGGCTTACTCTCTTTCTCTACTGTGATTCCATATTACGAATGATCTCTCTCATCATACCCTTAAGTGTATCCCCTCGCGGCTCGGGAATGCTCTAGACATGATCTGTATCAATGATCAAAAGATGGACCAGGGATATCCATGTGACCCCTATGCATTCCTGATGACAATGTCTATTGAACCGTCTAGGTGTAGCATCCTCTTCCTTTTGTTTCTCGATACAACTTGTCCGAGATCTGATCACTGGTATCCCATACCTTGTTCAATCTCGTTCACAACAAGTTATGTTTTCTTGTTACCGTGATATTACATCCCCGTGACCTAGTCACATGTTGCAACATTTATAGATGTAATCTCACCAAGTCGGCTGTATTTATCTTTACCCGTCATGTGGGCGAATAAATCCCGGTCTTGCAGTCACATGTCATCTACTATTACTTTGTAATACCCAACATACACCTTTGTGGCCACCGCATTACCAAATTACGTTGGATGCAGTCAAAGCAGCCTACGGAAACTGTGAGTAATATGAGCTCACGGTCTAAGGAGAAGGAGTCTAGGTATAGCTGTTGCAACAATGAACTATATGACTTGATCGTGTTGCAATCCTTCGAGGAATGTCCAACCACATCATTCTCCAATGATATGATCTCGTTGTCAGTCGGCATAAATGCCTATGATCTTAAAACCCAGATTATCTTCGTGACCAACGAACTTGTATGAATAGAGGCTACTAGGGACTTGGTTGTTTCATACCACACCTGTACCAATGTTTCTACTTGGCACAGTTATAGCACAATATGAAACTATTATAAACTAATTGAGATATGATAATAAAACCTATTTATTATTTGCCTCTAGGGCATATCTCCTTCACTTCTCTGATACAAGAACATGGGACCCAAGAGGGCAGTGCTACAGTAATCTCGACCATTGGAGTTCTGGTGGGTGTGGTGCATTGTTTTGCAAGATTGGTGGTGGTTGTGTTTGGGTTTTTGATTCAAAAAGGCTAAGTATCCAATTTTGCCATAAGGGATGACCAAGTGGTATGTCTTGATTTTTAATCTTGACCAAAATATGTAAGGATTATGGTAGATGGGTAGGGTTAATATGCATCTCGAGGATTTATTTGGGATTTTCAGAAGATTAGAAGTTCACTTAAATCCATTTATTCAGAAATTGCAGAACTGAAATCTTGGAGTTCATTTGATATTTTTACATTGGACAAGGTGGGTTTTTGAGTTGAGATGATCCCAAATGTGAATACACACTTATTTTCCATGATTTATGGAGGTTTAAAAGTCATTAAAACTATTATTATTCCATTTCTGCCATTTGAGAAATAGGGCAAAAAGAAGTAATAAAGGATCTCAAAAATATTTATTTTTGAGATGGGAATGTAGGGTATGGTATATGGATCTCAAATGAGCCAAAATTTGGGGAAGTGTTTTGGGAAAAACCAAACTTTCCTTTATAGGAGTTGTGAGGTTTTTGTTAAATAAAGGTATTTAATAGGTTTTGGGGCCATAATAAATATGGGTAATATTTGATAAATCTTGATGATCAATGTATATGATGTATACAAGGTGTAGAAAGCATTTGCAAGCTTGGTAATTGGAAACCCAACTTGAATTAGATGGAAAACAAGGAGTTGTGGATCTAGGGTGATGTTATTTTCATACCACCAAAACCTTGTTGGATCTTGGAGCTCAGAGCTCACCTTCATGCATGGGATAGATGGGTAGTTATACCAAGTCATATAGATGATCATGGCAGAAGGAGTTTGTATTGGTTACATTTGAGGTGGTCTGGAAGTGATGGCAAACTTTGTTGAAAATAAGGCTGCCATACCAGATGAGTCATGATGCCTTATAAACGATGTGGGTTTAAGAAGCACAAAGATCCAATTGGAACAAGTGAAGTAGATATTGATAGAACTATGTGAGTAGAACACAACCATGCAAATATTTGGTCCATATAAGATTGGATGGTGGTGTGAGCTTCTGCCAAAGTAGGTATGTTGATAAGATTTGCAGGACAAATTATTTTCTTGCCTGCAAAACCATCAAGAACAAGTGGGTTGGAGGATGGTCTATCCAAGGGAAAGAGTGGTCCTTGGTATTCCTTAGGATGATTAACAATATGGTTCAGAAGCATTTTCTAAAATGCACAAGGGTTGAGAAAGGGAGGCACTCCAAAAGGTGATGTTGGAAATAGTTTTCCAGACAGCCAAATTTGGCAGATTTAGGGTTTTTGACTAGAGCATTAGAGGGGATGTTTTTAATGGGTTGCAAGGTACCCAAGCATCATCAAGTGGATTATGTTGAAGTGTAAATTGAGTAGAAAGTATCCATGCTTAATATTGGTCTCCATTGACTTGGAAGCTTCTGGAATTAGATCACTTCAGAGCTGATCTGGTTAAGGGTTTTAGATGATCACCTAGTATCTAGAGATTAGATCCAGATTGTATTCTTGCTTAGGGTTTGGTGATTTTAGAGTATATTGATCCTAGTGGATGAGCTCCTAGACTAGCTCATAGTACTTCTAAGCAATCAAGTCAAAAAGTAGATCAAGGCAACTCATCTTACAAACAAATCAACTACTGCTAGGGTTACCATCAAGCCTAGCTTGAGGTAAGGATGGGCAATTTTGAAAGGTTGGAGTTTGAATAAGGTAAGAATTCTAGGTATCCATACCAAGAGGTGAATTCAAAAGTTTTAAACAAGGTTCTAGAAATCCTAGGGGTAAGAGTAGCTGAAGGTTTTGTCTTGAAAACATAAGGAGATTATAGTTCTCCATAGATTGGTCAATAGAAGCTACTAAGGTAGTTTTGGTTACAGAAGTATCTTGGCTCATGTTTGAAATGCCAGAAAATTTGAGAATATGTAAAATGAGCCAAGATAGTTTTGTTAAATAGCTTTTGTCAACTGAGGCTGAGCTAAGGAATATATCATCTGTGGTACATTCAGAGACATAAGCACAGACAACAACAAGCAAACACTGCAACACTTAACAAGAAAAAGTTTTTGTTCCCCCTAATTTTTGCATTCTGGACAAATAATCAGGGTTTCTGAAATTGGGATGTTACATGGTTTGTGAAAAGAACACACATAATCATGTGGTTTATGAAAAGAATATACATGCAATGACTCTGGTGGATCCATATGTGGTTTGTGAAAATAACACACATGCAATGACTCTAGTGGATCCTTATGTGGTTTGTAAAAAGAACAAACATGCAATGAATCCATATGTGGTTAATGAAAAGAACACACATGCAATGACACTAGGGGATCCATATGTGGTTTGTGAAAAGAACACACATTCAATGTCACTGGTGGATACATATGTGGTTTGTGAAAAGAACACACATCCAATGTCTCTAGTTGTGGTTTATGAAAAGAACACACATCCAATGACTCTATCTGTGGTTTTTTAAAAGAACATGCATGCAATGACACTGTGGATCCATGTGGTTTATGAAAAGAACAAACATGCAATGACACTGGTGGATCCATGTGGTTTATGAAAAGAACAGACATCCAATGACGCTAGTGGATCAATATGTGGTTTGTGAAAAGAGCACACATGAAATGACCATGGTGGACCCATATGTGGTTTGTGAAAAGAACACACATGCAATGACTCTAGTTGTGGTTAATGAAAAGAACACACATGCAATGACACTAGGGGATCCATATGTGGTTAATGAAAAGAACACACATGCAATGACAGTGGTGGATCCATATGTGGTTTCTGAAAAGAACACACATGCAATGACACTAGGGGCTCCATATGGGGCTCTCAACCATATGTGGTCTATGAAAAGAACACATATGTACTGACACTGGTGGATCCATATGTGGTTTGTGAAAAGAACACACGTTCACTGACTTTAGTTGTGGTTCTTGAAAAGAACACAGATGCAATGACACTGGTGGATCCAGATGTGGTTTGTGAAAAGAACACACATTCAATGACACTGGTGGATCCATGTGTGGTCTATGAAAAGAATACACATGCAATGACACTGGGATCCATATGGAGCTCTCATCCATATGTGGTCTATGAAAAGAACACACATGCATTGACATTGGTAGATCCATATGTGGTTTTTGAAAAGAACACACATTCACTGATCCTAGTTGTGGTTCATGAAAATAACACACATGCAATGACACTAGCGGATTCATATGTGGTTTGTGAAAAGGACTCACACTCAATGACACCGGTGAATCCATATGTGGTCTATGAAAAGAACACACATGCAATGACACTGGTGGATCCATATTTGGTTTGTGAAAAGAACACACATTCAATGACAATTGTGGATCCATATATGGTTTATGAAAAGAACACACATACTCATGTGGTTTATGAAAATAATAGACATGCAATGACTCCGGTGAATCCATATGTAGTTTGTGAAAAGAACAGACATGCAATGACTCTAGTGGATCCTTATGTCGTTTGTGAAAAGAAAAAACATGCAATGAATCCATATGTGGTTAATGAAAAGAACACACATGCAATGACACTAGGGCATCCATATATAGTTTGTGAAAAGAATACACATTCAATGTCACTTGTGGATACATATGTGGTTTGTGCAAAGAACACACATGCAATGAATCTAGTTATGGTTTATGAAAAGAACAGACATCCAATGACTATCTGTGGTTTTTTAAAAGAACACACATGCAATGACACTCGTGGATCCATGTGGTTCATGAAAAGAACAAACATGCAATGACACTGGTGGATCCTTGTGGTTTATGAAAAGAACAGACATGCAATGATGCTAGTGGATCCATATGTGGTTTGTGAAAAGAGCACACATGAAATGACTATGGTGGATCCATATGTGGTTTGTGAAAAGGACACACGTGCAATGAATTTAGTTGTGCTTAATGAAAAGAACAAACAGGCAATGACACTAGGGGATCCATATGTGGTGAATGAAAAGAACACACATGCAATGACACTGGTGGATCCATATGTGGTTTGTGAAAACAACACACATGCAATTGTTGGAGATATGCCCAAGAGTCAATAATAAAATGGTTATTATTATATCTTTGTGTTTATGATGAATGTTTACATCCCATGCTATAATTGTATTATTAGGAAACACTAATACTTGTGTGTTTTGTAAACATAAAAGAGTCCGTAGTAAGCCTCTTGTTAAGACTAGCTTGTTGATTAATAGATGAGCATGGTTTCGTGATCATGGACATTGGATGTTATTAATAACAAGAGCATATCATTAGGATAATGTTGTGATGGACACACACCCATAGTAAGCATAGCATAATATCAAGTCATTAAGTTTGTTTTGCTACAAGCTTTCAAATACATAGTAACCTAATCCTTCGACCATGAGATTGTGTTAATCACCATCACCGGATGAGTGCTTTGTTGACATCAAACACCGCTTCGTAACTAGGTGCTTATAAAGGTGGCATTAGGTATTCTGAAAGTATGTGTTGAAGCACATGGATCAAGATTGGGATTTGTCCATCCAAATGACGGATATATATGCTCTGGGCCCTCTTAGTGGAATGTCATCCAATTAGCTTGCAAGCATGTGACTAGGTCACAAGGGATGACATATCACGATACGAGTAAAGAGTACTTATAAGTAATAAGGTAGAACTAGGTATGGATATACTGATAATCAAACCTCGGATAAGTAGAGTATCGCGTGACAAAGGGAATTGGTTTCGTATGTTAATGGTTCTATCAATCACGAAGTCATCGTTGAGTATGTGAGAGCCATTAAGGATCTCCATATCCCACTGATGGTTATTGCGTGGAGAGGTGTCTCGATCATGTCTACATATTCGCGAACCGTAGGGTGACACACTTATGGTTCGATGTTGTTTTAGGTAGATATGGAATATGCGATGGGGACCAAATGTTGTTTGGAGTCTTGGATTGGATCCGGGACATCACGAGGAGATCCAGAACTGTCCGGAGAATATGATTCATATAATGGAGATAAATTTATGGGTTTCAGAACATTTTGGAGTATTCGTATGGAGCTTCTAGAAGGTTTCGGAATGTTCTGGAAGGTTCCAGAAGATTTGATAGGGTTTACTTGAAAACCAAGAAAGAAAGGGAATACTTGGGGGGGGGGGGAAGAAAACTCCCCCCTCCCTTGGCGCGCCAAACCCTAAGAGGGGAAGGGGCCAACCCTAGGTCGCCTCCCCCTTTATATAAATGAGGGGTGGGGCGCCTCCCCCCTTAGCCCCTTCCACCCCAAACCATCCTCCTGCACCGTCTCTTTCCTCCACCGTCCTCCTGCTCCAGCTTAGGCGAAGCCCTGTAGAAATCCTTCTCCACCACCACCACCATGCCGTCATGCTGTTAGGATTCCATGGAGATCTACCACCTCTGCTGCCCACTGGAACGGGGAGAGGAAGGTCTACATCGACTCCACACATGTCACTAACAGCGGAAGCAATGCCGGAACGTAGCGCCGGAAGGATCATCTACTCGATCTTGAGATCGACAAGTGATCGTCTACATCAACCATAAGATCCGATCTCGAACAAGGATTTGGATCTACAAGGGTTAGTACAAATCTATCTCGTTGCACTTATCTCATAGATTAGATCTTGGCTTTTCCATAGATTAGATGTTGGTTTTGTTCGTTCTTGCGGTAGACATTTTTTGTTTTCCCTGCTACGAACCCATCAGTGGTATCACAGCCGTGTCTATGCGTAGATATGTTGAACGAGTAGAACACTATGGTTATTATGGGCGTTGATGCTTTTGTTGTCATTGTCTTCATGTGTACTTTGCATCTTGCGGGATGGTAGGATGAAGCGGCTTGGGCTAACCTTACATGTCCTCACACATGAGACTTGCTCCACGCTTGACGTGCAACTTGCATTGCACAAGTGGCTTTGCGGGTGTCTGTTTCTCCCACCATAGTTAAGATTCAATTTACAATTAGCATATGACAACACTTGTATCAGTATTGTGGTTCTTGTTCGTAGGTAAGATCGATTCTTATACGAAAGCCCCAAACCACGTAAAACATGCAAATAAAATTAGAGGCGCCTAACTTGTTTTTGCAGGGGCATGTGAAGTGATATGTCCATGATGTGATTGTGAATGTATTTGATGGATGCAATGATCCTTATTGTAAAATGGCAACCGGCAGGAGCCTAATGGTTGTCTATATTTTGTTAAGACCTACATGTCTATTCATTATGTAATAGCTTTATTCCAAGTAGTTATAATAGTTGATGTTATGTGATGGACAACCATGAAGCGGCGCCACTGACCTTGACTCCACGCTGGTGATGATGGAGATCATGTCCGTGCTTTGGAGATGGAGATCAAAGGCACAAGAAGAAAGGCCATAGCATGTCACATATTATGAATTGCATGTGATGTTAATCCTTTTTGCATCTTGTATTGCTTATATCATGATGGTAGCATTATAAGATGATCCCTCTCGCTAAAATATCAAGTAATAAAGTGTTCGTCCTTAGTAGGCGCTGTTGCTAAGACTCGTCGTTTCGAAGCATTTCGTGATGATCGGGTGTTATAGATTCTATGTGTGCATACAATGGAGGCAAGCCAGATTTGGACATGCGGATACTAAGGTTAATCTTGACGAGCCTAGCATGTACAGACACGGTCTCGGAACACGGAATACTGAAAGGTAAAGCATGAGTCATATGAATGATATGATGAACATGTTGATCGTTCGCCTTTGAAGCTACATCTTCTCTCGTGAAGATTGGACTTGGTGTAGTGGATTTGGATCGTGTAATCACTAAGGCAACATGAGGTATGTTGTTTTGAGTGGGAGTTCACCTAGTTAATTAAAGAATTAAATTTGAACTCAATTTGTCATAAACTTAGTTTAAACTCTTTGCAAATATGTTGTAGATCATGGCGACCTCCTCCATCAACTTTAATGCATTCCTAGAGAAATAAAAGCTGAAAAACAATGGAAGCACCTTCACGGACTGGTTGCATGCATTGAGGATTGTCCTCAGCGCTGGTCAGTTGACCTATGTGCTCGATGCACTGCTAGGTGACCCACCTGTAGAGGATGCCTCCGATGATGTTAAGAATGTTTTTGTTACTCAGAAAAATCACTACTCCACAATTCAGTGTGCCATCCTGTATGGTTTAGAATCAGAGCTTCAGAAGCACTTTGAGCACCACGACCCTTTTGAGATTATCAATGAGCTCAAGCTGATCTTTGAGACTCATGCGTCCGTGGAGAGCTATGAGGCCTCCGAGAAGTTCTTTAACAGTAAGATGGAAGAGGGCAGCTCCGTTAGCGAGCAAGTGCTCAAAATGTCTGGGCACGCGAACATGCTCCAAAAATTGGGAATAACGATTCCTAATGCGTTGGGGATTCATCGTGTCCTCCAATCACTGCCACCTAGTTATAAGAACTTTGTGATGAACTACCATATGCATTGCATGAACAAGGCATTGCCTGAACTCTTCTCCATGCTGAAAACTGCTGAAGTGGAGATTAAGAAGGAGCACCAAGTGTTGATGGTCAATAAGACCACCAATTTCAAGAAACAGGGCAAGCCTATGAAGAAGGGAAACTTCAAGAAGGATGGCAAGAAAGCTACCGCACCTGCTAAGAAGCCCAAGGCTGGTCCTAAGCCTGATACTGAGTGCTTCTACTACTAGGGTGAAGGTCAATGGAAACACAACTGCCCCAAGTACTTGGCAGATCTTAAGAATGGCAACATTAAGAAGAAAGGTATATTTGATATACATGTTATTGATGTGTATCTTACTAGTAATCGTAGTAGTGCATGGGTATTTGATACTGGTTCGGTTGCTCATATTTGTAACTTGAAATAGGAGATGCGGAATAAACGAAGACTGGTGAGAGACGAGGTGACGATGCACGTTGGAAATGGCTCCAAGGTTGATGTGATCGATATCGGCACGCTCCATCTTCATCTACCTTCGGGATTAGTTTTGAACTTGAATAATTGTTATTTGGTGCATGTGTTAAGCATGAACATTATTTCTAGATCTTGTTTATTGTGAGACGGATACTCGTTTAAGTCTGAGAATAATGGTTGTTCGATTTATATGAGTAATATTTATTATGGTAATGCAGCTGAGAAGCGTATGTAAAGGAGTTACGACCCGACAAGCTTGAACCCAAAGCGGTGCGTCTTCATAGGATACCCTAAAGAAACAATTGGGTATACCTTCTATCATAAATCCAAAGGCAAATTTTTCTTTGCCAGGAATGGATCCTTTCTTGAGAAGGAGTTTATCTCAAAAGAAGTGACTGGAAGGAAAGTATAACTCGACGAGGTTGTTGAACCTTCTCTCGAATTTGAGACTAGCACAGCACCGGAATATGTTTCTGTGTCGCCTGCACTAATAAGAGAGGAAGCTAATGATGATGATCATGCAATTTCAAACGAAGTTGCTGCTGAACCTCGCAGGTCGACGAGGGTTCGTGCCACTCCTGATTGGTACGACCATGCATTGAATGTCATGTTGGTGGACAACATAGACGACCCTGCAACGTATGAGGAAGCTATGATGATCCCAGATTCTGACAAATGGCAAGAAGCCATGAAATCCTAAATGGGATCCATGGACGAAAACCAAGTATGGACTTTGGTGGACTTACCGGATGGCCACAAGGCTGTCGAGAACAAATGGATCTTTAAAAGAAAAACATATGTTGATGGTAATGTTACTGTCTATAAAGCTCGACTTGCCGTGAAAGGGTTCCAACAAATTCAAGGAATTGACTACGATGAGACTTTCCCACCGGTAGCGAAGCTAAAGTCTATAAGGATTTTGTTAGCAATCGCTGCATATTTCGATTATGAGATTGAGCAGATGGATATCAAAACAACGTTCCTTAATGGTGACATTGAGGAAGAGTTGTGTATGGTACAACCAAAAGGTTTTGTCGATCCTAAAGATGCTGACAAGGTGTGCAAGCTTCAACGCTCCATTTATGGACTGAAGCAAGCATCCCGGAGTTAGAATCAACGTTGTGATAAGGTGATCAAAAACTTTGGATTTATACAAACTTATGGAGAAGCTTGTATCTACAAGAAAGTGAGTGGGAGCTCTATAGCATTCTTAATACTATATGTGGATGACATATTGTTGATTGGGAATGATATAGAACTTCTTGAAAGTGTCAAGGCCTATTTGAATAATAGTTTTTCAATGAAGGATCTTGGCGAAGCGGCATACATTTTAGGCATCAAGATTTATAGAGATAGATCAAGACGCTTAATAGCGCTTTCACAAAGTACATACTTGGACAAGGTTGTAAAGAGATTTAGAATGGAAGAAAGCAAGAAAGGGTTCTTGCCCATGTTGCCAGGTAAGACCTTGAGTAAGACTCAAAGTCCAGCTATGGTAGAAGATAGAGAGAAGATGAGTAAAATACCCTATGCCTCGGCCATAGGCTCTATCATGTATGCCATGTTGCGTACAAGACCAGATACAGCAAACATTGTTAGTTTGACTAGCAGATATCAAAGTGATCCTAGAATGGAACACTTGACAGCAGTTAAAAATATCCTCAAGTACCTGAAAAGGTCTAAGGATATGGTTCTTTCTTATGGAGGTGATGAACAAGTTGTTGTAAACAATTACACCGATGCTAGTTGGAACACCAATCCAGATGACTCGAAGTCACATGCTGGATACATATTTAGTTTGAATGGTGTTGCGGTGAGCTGGAGGAGAGCCAAGCAAAGCGTTGCGGTGAAATCTTCAACTTAATCGGAATACATAGCTGCTTCGGAGGCTGCACAAGAAGTGATATGGATGAAGTAGTTCATTACTGAGCTTGGTGTGGTTCCTATTGCGTTGGACCTGATGGCCATCTATTGTGACAACACGGGTGCCATAGCTAATGCACAGGAGCGAAGGTCACACAACAAGCTAAAGTACATCAAGCTACGTTTCCATGCTATTCGCGAGTATGTCCAAGATGACGACATAGAGATTTGCAAAGTACACACTAATCTAAATATGGCAGATCCGTTGACTAAACCTCTCTCTAGAGCAAAACATGACCAACACCAGAAGGCCATGGGTGTTAGGTACATTACAATATAATCTAGATTATTGACTCTAGTGCAAGTGGGAGACTGTTGGAGATATGCCCAAGAGGCAATAATAAAATGGTTATTATTATATCTTTGTGTTTATGATGAATGTTTACATCCCATGCTATAATTGTATTATTAGGAAACACTAATACTTGTGTATTTTTTAAACATAAAAGAGTCCCTAGTAAGCCTCTTGTTAAGACTAGCTTATTGATTAATAGACGATCATGGTTTCCTAATCATGGACATTGGATGTTATTAATAATAAGATCATATCATTAGGAGAATGATGTGATGGACACACACCCATAGTAAGCATAGCATAAGGTCAAGTCATTAAGTTCGTTTTGCTACAAGCTTTCAAATACATAGTAACCTAATCCTTCGACCATGAGATTGTGTTGATCACCATCACCGGATGAGTGCTTTGATGACATCAAATGCCGCTTCGCAACAAGGTGGTTATAAAGGTGGCATTAGGAATTCGGAAAGTATGTGTTGAAGCGCATGGATCAAGACTGGGATTTGGCCATCCATATGAAATATATATATGCTCTGGGCCCTCTCGGTGGAATGTCATCAAATTAGCTTGCAAGCATGTGACTAGGTCACAAGGGATGACATATCACGGAACGAGTAAAGAGTACTTATCAGTAACGAGGTAGAACTATGTATGGAGATACCGATGATGAAACCTCGAATAAGTAGAGTATTGCGTGACAAAGGGATTTGGTTTCGTATGTTAATGCTTCTATCAATCACGAAGTGATCGTTGAGTATGTGGGAGCCATTACGGATCTCCAGGTCCTACTGATGGTTATTTATTGGAGAGGTGTCTCGATCATGTATACATATTCGTGAACCGTAGGGTGACACACTTAAGGTTCAGTCCTGTTTTAGGTAGATATGGAATATGTGTTAGAGATCGAATGTTGTTCGGAGTATCGGATTGGATCCGAGACATCACGAGGAGATCTGGAACTATCCAGAGAATATGATTCATATAATGGAGATAAATTTCTGGGTTTCGGAAACATTCTGGAGTATGCATATGGAGCTTATAGAAGGTTTCGGAATGTTTCAAAAGGTTCTAGAAGATTATATAGGGTTTCCTTGAAGACCAAGAAAGAAAGGTGAATACTTGGGGGGGAAGAAAACCCTAGGACGGAATGGGGCCAGCCCCAGGCCACCTCCCCCTCTATATAAAGGAGGGGTGGGGAGCCTCCCCCTTTGCCCTTTCCACCCCAAACCCTGGCCGCCTCTCTCTTCCACCATCCTCCTGCTCCGGCTTAGGCGAAGCTCTGAAAAAATCCTTCTTCACCACCACCGCCACCACGTCGTCGTGCTGCTGGGATTCCATGGAGATCTACCACCTCCTCTCCCTTCTGGAACGGGGAGAGGAAGGTCTACATCGACTCCGCACATGTGACCGACTGTGGAAGCGCTGCCGGAACACCACACCGGAAGGATCATCTACTCGATCTTGAGATCGGCAAGTGATCGTCTACATAAACCATGATATCCAATCTCGAACAAGGCTTTGGATCTACAAGGGTTAGTACATATCTATCTCGTTGCATTTATCTCATAGATTAGATTTTGTCTTTTCCATAGATTAGATCTTGGTTTTGTTCATTCTTGCGGTAGAATTTTTTCGTTTTCCCTGCTATGAACCCATCAGCAATGACATTGGTGTACCATATGTGGTCTATGAAAAGAACACACATACACTAATTCTAGATGTGGTTCATGAAAAGAACACACATGCAATGACACTGGTGGATCCTTATGTGTTTTAGGAAAAGAACACACATTCAATGACACTGGTGGATCCATATGTGGTTTGTGAAAAGAACACATATGCTCATGTGGTTTATGAAAAGAATAGTCATGGAATGACTCTTGTGGATCCATATGTGGTTTATGAAAAGAACAAGCATGCAATGAATCTGGTGGATCCATATGTGGTTTGTTAAGAGAACAGACATGCAATGACTCTAGTTGTGGTTAATGAAAAGAACACACATGCAATGACTCTAGTTGTGGTTTATGAAAAGAACACACATGCAATGAAAGTGGTGGGTCCATGTGGTTTATGAAAAGAATATACATGCAATGAATCTAGTGAGTGCTTATGGATACCGAATGGGAAGAAAAATTCCCTATGGTAACTGTTCATGCTCTAGAGCGTATTGAGGCTTTGTCGGATCATGCTCCTTTATTATTATCTGTTGGAACACCACCACGAAATGCCAAACATAGTTTCAAATTTGAACTTGGATGGATGGATCGTGATGGTTTCTACAATTTAGTAAATGCTATTTGGGAGAAACATGTTAGTGGCCATACGCCGATACAACGATGGAAAATTAAAATGCGTGCCTTGTGCAAGTTCCTTCGTGGTTGGGCTAGACATACTGCTGGAATCTTAAAAAAGATAAAATACACCTTTCGTATATTATTAATGATTTAGAAGCTGCTGCGAAAGTTAGGCTTTTGACTGCACAAGAGATTGAGCTTAAAAACCAATCGAATGCAGAAATTGCCAGACTACTCCATGAGGAGGAACTCAAATGGTATCAACGCTCTAAAGCAAAATTTATTCTTGAAGGAGATGTTGTTGCCAATGGCAAGCAGAAAAATAAGCTTATTCACTCTTTAGTTCAGGATGAAGGTACGATTGAGGGTTAGGAGCAACTAAAATCTTATATTACTGCTTATTACAAATCCTTGTTTGGGGCAACGCCAGAGAATTCGTTTGCATTGGATGAGTCCCAAACAATGGATATTCCTCAAGTTTCTATTGAGGAGAACAACTTTCTAAGCGCTCCATATACGGAGGAGGAGGTCAAGAAAGAAGTTTTTCAAATGGAACGTAACAAAGCGCCAGGGCCTGATGGCTTTCCAGCGGAATTCTACCAAAAATTATGGGAAGTTATTACGGAGGACCTGATGCATATTTTTTAGTTCTTATATGCTGGTCAGTTAGAACTTTTTAGTATTAATTTTGGCAACATTATTTTATTACCTAAGGTTAATGATGTGGAACGAATACAACAGTATCGTCCAATCTTCCTTCTTAATGTTAGCTTTAAAATCTTCACAAAAGTTGCTATGATTAGATTAAATTCGGTAGCTGATCATGTTGTACGCGCATCTCAATACTGCTTTTATGCAAGGAAGAAACATCCTAGATGGTGTAGTAATCCTGCATGAAACAATCCATGAACTACACTCAAAGAAATTAAATGGTATATTGTTCAAGATTGACTTTGAGAAGGCTTATGACAAGGTTAATTGGTCTTTTCTTGAGTAAACACTTCAAATGAAAGGTTTTTCGGAGGAGTGGTGTGCTCTCATACAGTCTTTTGTGTCTGGTGGTAGTGTTGCTATTAATGTCAATGACGACACTAGAAAATACTTCCAAACGAAAAAGGATTAAGACAAGGGAATCCACTATTGCCTATACTATTTAACATAGTGGCAAATATGTTGGCTATCCTAATTGAGAGTGCCAAGGATGATGGCCAATTTGAAGGATTAGTTCCCCATCTGCTTGATGGTGGTCTCTCTATTCTTCAATACGCAGATGATACAATCTTATTTATGGAACACGATCTGGAGAAAGCTAAGAATCTGAAGTTAATTCTATCACTATTTGAGCAACTCTCCAGATTAAAAGTTAACTTCCATAAAAGTGGTTTGTATTGTTTTGGCGAGACTATTAACGATGCCCAACTATATGCTGATCTTTTCGGCCGTGGTCTGGGGCAATTTCCTATCAACTATCTGGGAACACCGATCCATTATTGGTGTCTCGCGATTGCTGAATGGAAAGTCATTGAAGAAAGACTACAAAAACATCTAAATAGTTGGAAAGGTAAGTTGCTATCCCTTGGTGGAAGACTTGTTCCCATAAATTTAGTACTCACCAATATGGTACTGTATATGATCTCATTTTTCCGTTTTCCAAAAGGTGTCTTGAAGAAATTGGATTATTTCTGATCAAGATTCTTTTGGCAAGGGGATAGTGAAAAAAAGAAATATCGACTGGCCAAGTGGAATGTGGTTTGCTGACCAAAAGAGTATGGTGGACTAGGCATACATGATTTGCAGGTCAAAAACACCGCACTTTTGAGTAAATGGTTGTTTAAACTACTTACTAAAGATGATGTCTGGCAAACCATTCTATGGAGGAAGTGTGTTGGCTCCAAAGCTGTGTCTCAAGTGGTTTGGAAACCCGGAGATTCACATTTTTGGGCAGCACTAATGGCATCCAAAAAACATTTCTTCCGCTTTGGTATTTTTAATATTAGGGATGGTTCACATATTAGATTCTGGGTAGATAAATGGCATGGCCAATCTACTCTTCGGGAACAATATCCAGCTCTATATTCGATTGTTAGACACAAAGGGGATACACTTTCCATAGTATTGGGAACTAATCCACCTAATGTGGCTTTCAGAAGAAGTCTCATAGGTCCTAGACTAGTGTCATGGAACAATATTTTATTACGATTAGCCACGATACAACTGTCGGAGGGTGTGGACAAGTTCAAATGGAATTTACTAGAGAGTGGTAAATTTTCTGTTGACTCAATGTATAGAGCTTTGATCCAACATGATATTCCAGTCGATAATAATAATAAAATTTGGAAGATAAATTACCCCTTAAAATGAAGATATTTGCATGTTATCTCTGTAAAGGGGGAATTCTCACAAAGGATAATCTTTCTAAGAGGAATTGGCATGGAAGTACATAATGTGTTTTTTGTCATCAGAATGATACAATTCGACACTTATTCTTCCAGTGCAAATTTGCTCGTGCTATATGGTCAATCATCCAAATGGCCTCGGGTTTATCTCCACCTCGATCGGTAGCCAATGTTTTTGGTTACTGGTTACATGGGATACAGGATAAATATGGGAATGTGTTTAGGGTGGGAGCGCTTGCCATTATTTGGTCACTTTGGCTATGTAGAAATGACAAGATTTTTAATAACACTGTGTCTTCTTCTTTGCAAGTTATCTATCGAGCTACGACTATTCTCCGATCATGGACTACCCTCCAGCGTATGGAGCTTCGCGACTTATTTGTGGAGGGGTGTATGCGATTGGAGGACATGGCGAGGGATATTATCTCCTGACATGGATGGCAGCGTAATCCCCGTATTGATCAACATTAGCTCGAGGCGCTTTATTTTAGAATGTTTTGTAATTTTCATACTCTTGAGTTGGACCTTTGGTGTGTGGTTTATCGGTTGTCTATATCCTAGTTATGCAGGGGCCGGGTGTAAACATTGCTTTTAAGTAATATATGTGCCCATTTCCAGAAAAAAATGACACTAGGGGATCCATATGGGGCTCTCATCCATATGTTGTCTATGAAAAGAGCACACATGCAATGACACTGGTGGATCCATATGTGGTTTGTGAAAAGAACACACATTCACAAATTCTAGTTGTGGTTCATGAAAAGAACAAACATGCAATGACACTAGTGGATCCATATGTGGTCTGTGAAAATATCACACATTCAATGACACTGGTGGATCCATATGTGGTTTGTGAAAAGAACATACACGCAATGACTCTAGATGTGGTTAATGAAAAGAACACACATACAATGACACTAGAGGATACATATGTGGTTTGTCAAAAGAACACACATTCAATGAGACTAGTGGATCCATATGTGGTTTGTGAAAAGAACACACATGTAATGACTCTAGTTGTGGTTTATGAAAAGAACACACATGTAATGACATTGGTGGATCCATATGTGGTTTGTGAAAAGAACACATATGCAATGACTCTAGTTGTGGTTTATTAAAAGAACACACATGCAATGACACTGGTGGATCCATGTGGTTTATAAAAAGAATAGACATGCAATGACTATGGTGGATCCATATTTGGTTTATGAAAAGAACAGACATGCAATGACTCTGGTGCATCCATATGTGGTTTGTGAGAAGAACACACATGCAATGACACTAGGGGATCTATGTGTGGTTAATGAAAAGAACACAAATACAATGACACTATTGGATCCATATATGGTTCGTGAAAATAACACACATACAATGACACTGGGGGATCCATATGGGGCTCTCATCCATATGTGTTATATGAAAATAACACACATGCAATGATACTAGTGGATCCATATGTGGTTTGTGAATAGAACACAGATTCACTGACTCTAGTTGTGGTCCATGAAAAGATCACACATGCAATGACACTGGTAGATCCATATGTGGTTCGTGAAAAGAACACATATTCAATGAAACAGGTGGATCCATATGTGGTCTATGAAAATAACACACATGCAATGACACTAGGGGATCCATATGGGGCTCTCATCCATATGTGGTCTATAAAAACAACACATATGCAATGACACTGTTGGATCGATATGTGGTTTTTGAATAGAACACACATTCAGTGACACTGGTGGATCCATATGTGGTCTATGAAAAGAACACACCTACAATGGCACTGGTGGATCCATATGTGGTTTGTAAAAAGAAGATACATTCAATGACACTAGTGGATCCATATGTGGTTTGTGTAAAGAACACACATTCACTAACTCTAGTTGTGGTTCATGAAAAGATCACACATGCAATGATACTGGTGGATGCATATGTGTTTTAGGAAAAGAACACACATTCGTTGACACTGGTGGTTGAAAAGAACACACATGCTCATGTGGTTTATGAAAAGAATACACATGCAATGACTCTGGTGGATCCATATGTGGTTTGTGAAAAGAACACACATGCAATGACTCTAGTGGATCCTTCTGTGGTTTTTGAAAAGAACAAACATGCAATGAATCCATATGTGATTAATGAAAAGAACACACATGAAATGACACTAGGGGATCCATATGTGGTTTTTGAAAAGAACACACATTCAATGTCACTGGTGGATGAGGTTTGTGAAATGAACACACATGCAATGACTCTAGTTGTGGTTTATGAAAAGAACACACATCCAATGACACTAGGGGATTCATATGTGGTTAATGAAAAGAACACACATGCAATGACACTGGTGGATCCATATGTGGTTTGTGAAAAAAGAACACAAATGCAATGAAACTAGTGGATCCATATGTGGTCTATGAAAAGAACACTGATGTATACACACTTCTATTCTTATAGACAGTTGTTGGGCCTCCAAGTGCAGAGGTTCGTAGAACAGCAGCAAGTTTTCCCTTAAGTGGATCACCCAAGGTTTATCGAACTCAGGGAGGAAGTGGTCAAAGGTATCCCCTCTCAAGCAATCCTGCAATTAAGATACAAGAAGTCTCTTGTGTCCCCAACACACCCAATACACTTGTCAGGTGTATAGGTGCACTAGTTTGGCGAAGAGATAGTGAAATACAAGTGGTATGGATAATTATAAGTGGTAAAGGTGATAGAAAATGGCTTGATGGCATGTGGTTGACGTGGGAAAAGACTAAAGGCAAACTGAAATAAAGATGGAAGCAAGCAAACATGTAACAGATCTATTAGCAAACGGTGTATCAATGCTTAGAAACAAGGCCTAGGGATCATACTTTCACTAGTGAACACTCTCTCATAAATATATTCTCTTCATGATACTACTCTTAACTACTCTCTGGTTGAACAATATAATCGATGGTAGGGCTATAATAACACTCCTCAAGGTAAGTCTTTCCCATCTAGAAAACCCCACACTGTCACTTTGAGCACTAGATGGTTCCAAAAAACACCACAATTTCATAAAGACATCTAACTCCAAATATAACTCATAACAAGTATTTTTAATCTCTAACCTAAGTGCCACCATGGTGTGCACGCTGTCACTTTCACACACATGGGGAGAGCAGAGATCTAATAAAGCACTTGAGTAGCAAGGTAGATCTATAGATTACAAGCTCATGATCTCAATAAGATCATGCATAGAGAGAGAGAGATGAACACATAGCTACCAGTAGAACCCTTAGCCTCGAGAGAGAACTACTCCCTCCTCATCATGGGAATTAGCAATGGTGATGGAGATGGTGGTGGAGATCAATGGTGATGGCTCCGGGGGAACTTCCCTGTCCCGGCAGGGTGCCAGAACAGAGACTTTCTGTCCCCCGAATCTCCCCTTCGGTGGCGGCGGCGTAGCGGAATTTTTCGTGGCTGGAGGCTTGACGATTTAAGGTTTATGTATCGGGAGGCTTCTTATAGGCGAAGAGGCAAGGTCGGTGGAGTTCCAGGGGGCCCACACCACCTGGTGGCGCCACCAGGGCTAGCCTGCGCCACCATATGGTGTGCCCAGGCCCTGGCCCTCCTCCGTCTCTGTTTCGGGCTTCGTGAGTCTTCCAGTAAAATAGGAACTTTGGCTTTTGTCCCGTCCAATTCCAAGAATATTATTTTTCTGCCTTTCCTGGAACCAAAAACAGCAGAAAACAGGCAACTGGCACTGTGGCTCTTGTTAATAGGTTAGTCCAAGAAATCATATGAAAAGTACTCCAAAGTGTGGACAAGACATAAGAAAGTAGATAAAACCAAGCATGGAACATCAAAAATTATAGATACATTTGTAATGTATCAACATCCCCAAGCTTAACTCCTGGTCGTCCTCGAGTAGGTAAGTGATAAAAAGAAAGAATAATGTTTGAGGTGACATGCACCATCAAAGACTTGATCAAAGTATTTGTAAAACATTCAAAGCTGGGATCATAGTACTTCAATCATAACATGAAAGACAAAGTTCTAGCAATAAGACAAAGAAACTATGATGCAACATGAAAAGGCATAAACAAAAGATTCATGAATAACAATGCTTTGCAAGACGTTTGTTTGTTTCACATAAAGAAAACATAGCATAATAGTATTCAGCTTGTCCCTCATAGAGTAGCAAATATAAATGCATAGGACACCTTCAAATTTCATAAGAGTGACTAGATACAAATAGTTTAAAACAAGCAATATCAAGTTATGCATCAATCAACTAGTCTTGGGACAATGCACATAGAACTAAGAATGGACACTATGCTCTCAAACTAGGTGCATACAGATAGAAGGTGGAGACTCAATATATAAGTGGAAGAAAGGCCTTTTGTAAAAGGAAGTAGGGATTCAAGTCTCATAAAGAGCTTCCAAAAATTATGGTACTTATAGCTTTCGGCTCTCATTGCCCCTATCATAAGCATCTTGAAGTGATTAAGGTTAAAGTGAACAAACTATGGTGTACATGCTTGACGAAGTATAAGTCAGAAATGTCCTGTCCCTTGTATACGAGGGCCGCTCCTCATGCTACTCAAGTTTAGTCACCGGTAAGTTCTTCTCATTGTAAGTATATGTGTATCATAGAGAACCGCCAACAGGGTACCCCTTGCCCGATGATACGGAAGAATCCCCATATCAAAATGACAAGGCAAGCAGACAACGAGCATCTCAGCATTCTTCTTATTTACCATGGGAATACGGTGTTTTTTCTTTCTTTCCTCTTTTTTTCTCTTTTTTCTCTCTTTTTTTCTCAATATAGGACTCTTTTTTTTATAAGAAGAATGCTTCATAGACAGCTCATTATGGTTACGCTACAGGTTTCCACCATGTCATCATGGATTAGACCAGCGGCCCAGGTGTTTCTCTAACACATATACATAACTCCATGGACTTACAGGCTCCCCTTTCATTTCACACCGATGACATCCATATACAAAAGAGCATGATATCAACTAGGTACAAGTACCAAGTGCAATGTTGAAAGCGTTTCCCATGAAAGCATGGTTCTGCTAATTCCCGACAAATAAGTGCAAGCATATACAACATAGAAGACACAATGGTTCAAGTTTATTAAGGACAAGTAAAGTAAAGTGTGCCATCAAGTTCGTGAGAGGTTTAATCACTAGTTTTCTCATAACAAGTTTAATTTGGAAGGTGAACAAAAGCATGAATATACTTGGAATAGCATAAGCTAGTATGTAGGTATGGTGGACTCTTTGGAATAACTTGGTTTAGGGAGTTGGATGCATGAGTGGAACTCATACTTGGTTGTGGAGGCTAGCACAAGACTGGGAGCGACAAACTAAGAGAGCAATAATGGCCATAATCATGCAGAGCAACAAAACATCATTGATCAAAGCATAAAGTGATACTACAAGTTGAAAACTAAAGGATCATAAAGGCTATGGTGACTTGAAATAGTCATAACATGGTGTGAGCATGCGCCAAGTTAACCCAAATAAAGCATCAAAGGAGAATACCACTATACTATGCTTTAATATGCTAAAACAACGCATGATTCATCCAAGGAACATTAAGCAATCTCAATTGTTTATAACATGTCATGCTACAGCAAAGAAATAAAGCCAAAAGAATACCAAGCTTGGCATGACAAAGCATAGGCCATAGTCAAAAACAAGCTCTCTTTACCACTTAAGCATGAACTTTCCTACTCTTTTCCAATCCAAACCAAACTATTTGCAAACCAATGTATGAAAGAGGGGGTCCAATCAATTTATTCAGCAAACCAAGCAAACGAAAAACCAAAAACAAAAACAAAGACGCTCCAAGAACAACACAACTGTGCATGAAACAATAAAAATAAAGTGTTTGGAAGAAACCTGGGATTTTTATTGATGAACAAGGGGATGCCTTGGGCATCCCCAAGCTTTGACGCTTGTACTTCTTGGATATTTCTTGGGGTGACACGCGTGGCATCCCCAAGCTTGAGCTTTAGTCCATTCTTCACCTCATTACTCATTCCTTCCATACACCTGAAATTTTTCCTTCATACAAAACTTCACACAATCTTTATTAGCAACATTAGTGCACTCAAGATAAATAAGTCTTAAGGTTCAGTTCCAACACCAATAAACTTCCATTAGAACACTAGATACTGTAGCACTACCCTCAAAAAGCTCAATTCCCCAAAAGAACTCAAAAAGGAACCAACAAGAAGCAAATGCAGAAAATGGCAGAAATCTGTCAAAACAGACCAGCAGGTAAAGACGAATTTTTTCGAAGACCTTCTGTTGCTCAAATCAAAAAGTGTTGAACTAATGAAAGTTAGATAACAACCTGGGGCAGAAGAAAAAAGCATTACAGCTCAATCCGACATGCAGAGCTCTCTCACGAGTTTTTACGGGAAGCACACAAATCTGTTTCGGGACAGCAACTTTCCCAAGCATTACTTCTCTCTCATTAGAGGTTACTCTTGGCACAAAAAATAAATAAAAAGGATAAGTAGAGGTTATTACTGAAGAAATAACTTCCAAGACTCAACTAAAACTTTTGGGTTATCTCCCAATAAGTACTTTCTTTAACGCCTTTAAGTTAGGCATGATAGCTTGAGAAGATGCTCACATAAGAAATATGAATTGAAGTAAAAGAGAGCATCAAGAATCAAATTCAAAACACATTTAAGTCTAACCCACTTCCTATGCATAGGAATCTTTTAAATAAACAAGTCATGAAAGCACAAAGCAACAAGCATAGGAAAGAAAAACAAGTGCAACTTAAAGACTTTTAACATAAAGAGGGGAAACTTAATATTATTGAGATGGATAAAACCATGTTTACCTCTCTCAAAATAACTTTCAGTAGCATCATGAATAAAATTAACAATATAACTATCACATAAAACATTCTTATCATGAGCCACATGCATATAATAATTATTACTCTCCACATAAGCATAGTCATTCTTATTAATTGTAGTGGGAGAAAATTCAACAAAATATCTATCATTATTATTCTCATCACCATAATCATCAAATATAGGAGGCATATTGTAATCATAATTAATTTTCTCCTCAATAGTAGGTGGACTGAAAATATCATATTCATCATTGTAATCATCATATATTGGAGGTTTGGTATCATCATAAGCAATAGAATAGCTATCTTCCAAAGCTGGGGAACTAAAAAGATCATTTTCACAAAAACTAGCTTCCCCAAGCTTAGACTTTTCCATAGCATTAGCAATAATGGTGTCCAAAGAATTCATACTAACAACATTGCTATTAGCATGCAAATAAAGTTCCATAGGTTTTTTAATTTTCTCTTCAAACACTTCATGTCCTAACTCAAGATAAATATTATAAAGCTCTATAATTTTGTTGTTGTTTTCCATTAAGCCTAACTAGTGAAAACAAGAAATAAAAAGACAAAATTGCAGAATCTAAAGGAAATAACTTCGAGCACTCACACCGGAGGATGTGGGTACCTTTTACCTTACTTCCTCGGCAACGGCGCTAGAAAATAGGCGTTTGTCGTGGGAGGTTCTTCTTCTTTAATCCTCCGGTGTGAATACCTTTTACCTTTTCTCCCCGGCAATGGCACCAGAAAATAGCTTGATGTCTACGCACTTCTATTCTTGTAGATAGTTGTTGGGCCTCCAAGTGCAGAGGTTTGTAGAATAGCAGCAAGTTTTCCCTTAAGTGGATCACCCAAGGTTTATCGAACTCAGGGAGGAAGTGGTCGAAGGTATCCCCTCTCAAGCAATCCTGCAATCAAGATACAAGAAGTCTCTTGTGTCCCCAACACACCCAATACACTTGTCAGGTGTATAGGTGCACTAGTTCGGCGAAGAGATAGTGAAATACAAGTGGTATGGATAATTATAAGTGGTAACGGTGAGAGAAAATAGCTTGATGGCGTGTGGTTGACGTGGGAAAAGACTAAAGGCAAACTGAAATAAAGATGGAAGCAAGCAAACATGTAACACATCTAGTAGCAAACGGTGTATCAATGCTTAGAAACAAGGCCTAGGGATCATACTTTCACTAGTGAACACTCTCTCATATAAATATATTCTCTTCATGATACTACTCTTCACTACTCTCCGGTTGAACACTCTAATCGATGGTAGGGCTATAACAACACTCCTCAAAGTAAGTCTTTCCCATCTAGAAAACCCCACACTGTCACCTTGAGCACTAGATGGTTCCAACAAACACCACAATTTCATAA